>VZTY01015193.1:138541-152427 GCA_013400935.1 Turnix velox
GGCAGGAGGGGAAGTGAGGGATGAGAGAGGGAAGTTAGTGAGTTTTCGAAGGAAGTACATTTTAGTCTGCATCGTAGCACACAGAGGCTCAGTACGCTTTAATTGCTACTTTGAGAATGCTCTATTTCGCCTGCAGAGCAAGCCAAAAAGTGTCTGAAACCATTAAACTTACAGGTATTACCCAGAATAGCTATTTAAAAGGACATACAGTGAATCCTGTTTAAAATTTAATAACAAGAAGTATTTCATAGATTTCCTCAAACAGTATGATGTTCTGAGCCTCCCAGCTTGTCCACACTGTATAGCACTATTATAGGATATAAACTACCAGTTTAAATGCACTTTCCTAAAAGATGTGGTCTTAGCATTTCCACATTTTGTTGTACACTGCCTGGACAAAAATATCTGAATCACATAATTTATGGTGTCCTAAAGTGGCCTGCACTACAGAAAGCCTCATCCGTCTCCTCATTCCACATTAAACCATTGAAACTGCTCCAGTTAAACAAGTAAGCATTTCATAATTATAACGCTAAATTAAGGCTTTTGTGTTGTTAATCTCCAGGAAAACTCGTACCTACATTTTACAATGAGGGGGAAAGTATCAGAATTCATCTTACTAAAGGTTTATGAATGAATCCATTGTATCATTGACGAAAAAGCCTAAATCCGTTCTATTTCCACATTACTTTTCCTCCTTCTACAAGAACAAAAGTTGACCTAAAATGATTCTGCTTTCTGAAACCAAATGCAGAGGCTGTGTTGTGGCTGTAAAATACATGCTTTTCAGACATCTTAAAAAAAAGAAAAAAGAAGTTAGTAAGAAAGGAACAAAAAAGAAACTTAA
Source organism: Turnix velox (assembly GCA_013400935.1). Taxonomy (NCBI): domain Eukaryota; kingdom Metazoa; phylum Chordata; class Aves; order Charadriiformes; family Turnicidae; genus Turnix; species Turnix velox. The sequence continues at coordinate 139,389 of VZTY01015193.1, forward strand.
GTCATTAACTGAAACCTTACACAAGACCCAATTCTGCAAACACTTATGCAACTGAGTAACTTTACACACATAAATCATCTGATTAAGTCCAATGGGGCTACTCACATTTTCTAAGCTACCTATACCTATTAAGTGTGAGTAGAACCACCTCACATTAGATATAACAGAATGAGAAATCAAGAGATTTCAGTGTGATGCTTCAAAACGTCTTCCCCCAAAAAACAGCACTTTAAACACTTTATATCATTCTACTTGTCTGCTCTAAAGAAAGAAAAAAAAATCCACACTGTTTAAAATTATTTCAACATAAACCTACAATTCCTCCAATAATGTTCAAATCCTTTTCAAACAGTTAGTTTGCCTCTGAGATATTAACTAGGTTACTAATTTAGGCAAGCACTTTTGAAGTCTCAGATATCTCTATAAACCATCATGTTTAAGTGCTTAACAAGGACAACTTGTTTTTCAAAGTGCTTATTACTGCAATTCCCGTTGACTGCAATGGGATTTCTAAGTACTCAGCTCTTCTGAGTAAGGGAATACTAAATACCAGGATACAGGAGTGCAAATTTAGAAATCTATAATTAGGTCATCCAGTTATTACAGGTTTCATCCACGTAACTCATTTGTACATTGTTCTAGAGATGATAAACTAATATATAGGAAAAAAAAGTTAAACCCAAAATGTTAGAAATTATGGCATAGTACAACAAAAAGCACACTCTCTTTGAAAGAATTGTAGTAAAGGATGCCAACAGAAGAATGGAGCTTTAATTTTCTTTTTAACTATCACTCAGAGTGGCAGAAATATCCTTAGCCCTCTGAAATATATTAAGCCAACACTGTGAGATGCCAGTGCTTTCTCAACCAGCATTAAATAGGGGATGACTTCACCCAAGAAGTCCTCTAATCCTTCCTGCATTACTTTGTTGCTTAAGCACACAGCAAAAACCTCTCCATTGTACCTCCCCCTGTACCTCCAGACAGCACTCTCTATAACTTGGATGCAATGAGCTGCATTTCATTTTTCAAATGTTGAATCAATACCATTACGTGGGAATCTGGGGTTAGGTTTTTTTTCCTCCCTTGTATGAACACTTGCAGCCATTATTGAATCATTTCTCTTTTATCTTGCATAATGTCAGTGTTCGCTCTTTCAGTTTCTGCCTTTGTTTCTGCTGTACCTTTACTTTCAGAACTGCTTCCAGACTCCTTTTGGAGGCATTTAATCATAGCAGGGCAGTAAAAATCACTTCCTTGAGGCTGCTGTGGTGCCATCTTAAACAAATGAACAAAAAAAGCAGACCAAACTTTGAAAAAAAAAAAAAAAAATCACTTCCTGATACTTCAATTGATTTTTCTTCTCCTCAATTTTAGGGTGTTAGTGAGTCAGCTTCCAAATGAAAATGCTGGGAAGCTGTCAGAAACCTATTTATATCTTGCAAGTTATTCAGTGTTGCGGATGTTTACATTTGAATTTAGAAAAATTATCTGTTACCAATAATTCAAACCCTTGCAATCACCGATCTCTTCACATAACACACCCATAACTGAAAGACAGATCAATGTGAATTTGATAATCACCAAACACAAATTGCCCATTTATAGAATTGATCAGCGGGCTGGTTTTCTTTCCACACGTGCAAGAGTTCAAGGGAAAAGCAGACACTTGGCAGTATCAACACCACGTTGACAGAGAGAGAAACTGGCTGGCACTCACGCAACATCATGTTGGTAGATACCACGTCCATCACAGGCTGACAGTTTTGGCAGATCAGGCTGTCCCTGCCATCATGTCATAATGATTTCAATTTACTTCTCTGCAGCACCCAAAGGCTGCGATTTCATCAGCCATCCAAGACTCTTCTCTTCAAGAACAAGACTCTCTTTTGCTTCTACATCCTTGACAGTTCCATGTATTTCCTTCAAGTTTCCTAGCAGGCATAACCAGAAAAGTAAGAAACACGAAGCTGTTACTGCCTCTTCCATCATTTATACGAATAGCTGAAGTTTTATTTAGCGACTAAATTTCATGCTCAAAATTCAAACAACAGCAAGTTTCTAGCGCTGAACAAACAGAAACAAAAAAACTTGACAGAAGCCCCTGGGCAAGCCATTTTTTTTTTCTTTTGCAAGGCCATAGTAGGTAGGGCTGCCTATGCTTCCACCTGAAGGCATCATAATGGCACCCACATTCAACATTTAGAAACATACTTCCATCCAGTAAAGATGGCCATAACAGTTGTAATGGAAGGTGCGCAGCAGTCACCCCTCTCCATCTGCAGAGGTAGAAGAACACAAGCAGCTGGAGGTGTTCAGGTCCCAGTGAGGATCAAATATTCATCCCTGCATGAGGTCACCAAGACCTCACCAGCAATCACCAGACGCTGCAATAGGGGCAATGACTGCATCCATCAACAGCTGAAATTAAATTGCCATCTGAGTTTCTGTATGAAAATGTTAGAAGATCCTTCAGTGTCACTGCAGCAGTATTTTTGAAAAGGCAGGTATTTGTGTCTCCCCTTCCTTTCCACCACCCAGTGCCCTCAGATTTTCTCTGCTGGCCAAGATGATTATTTAAATATTTCACATGTTCTTGAGTAGTACAGTCTGAATATTTCCCTGTAAAAATTCACAAGCGGGACAACAAACCTTTTCTTTTGAAAGAACAAGAATTACTCAGAACAGAGAAATCAAACACAGGATTCTGTATGCAATTTCCGTTTGCTACAGGAAACCTCATCATTATCTTGTAAAACACAGCAGCTAAACCTACACCTCTGGTAAAGTTGAGGTAGGAAAATCTACCCACCTGAAAGCAAAGAAGGGGGGTAAGGAGTCAGTCTTTCCACCAGAGGACTCCAAAGTATTCTCCAGTTCAAGCAAAAATATCTCAATGCTTCCAGGGCAGGTGGGCCATCAACCTCAGGCCATATCCCTGCCCTCTCAATAGCTGTGGCAAATGAGACACTCCCAAGACCTCTTCCACGGGGCAGAGGTCTCCACTTCTCCCTCCTCTGCAACAAATGAAGACATCATACCTCAAGGGTCAGGGCATCTTTTTTTATAGGATTTAATTGTTTAAGAAACATTGTCCTTGAAAGGATGGGTAAGAAACCTACATAGCATAAGGAACACCACTAAGAGGCAGGATTTGCATGTTGTTTGGTCAGCATAAAGCAAACGATGCTTTCATTTCTGTTTGCATCACATGATGGTTACATCCTATGCACAGAGGGGAAAAAACACAGCTCGATCTTATCTTCAAATGTTATTTATGAAAAATAAACCTCTCATTTACCTAATAATTAAAAAAAAAGTAACAAGAAATGATCCTAAATAAAAGTTGCTATAAGCTACCTAGCATATACCACTACAAGTGATTGTTATATAAATACTGAATAATTACATCTTAATCCCCTGCTTTAAGGTACAGATCTCATTAATCTGCAGAAGTATGCAAACTCTTTTTGTCATGCTGTAAGACCTCTCCAGATGATTACATCAGTCAGATCAGGTACTGTATGACCCAGCTCAACCACACAGAGCCCAGCTATGCAACTGTATGCCTCAGCTGCCAGTAACCACAGGGAAGAGTCACTAAGCACAAGGCCACCCAATCTGACTGCACCCTGCCGATTGCATCAAACTTGGCCTCACCACATTTCAGCACCCTTGCCAGTTGCTACATCCCAATCAAATCCCTCCCTCCTCACCAGTGCAAAGCTGCACAGGATACCCAGCCTGTTAACAGCATGTACCAGGTATCAGTGTCACAACCACCAAAGAAAAAATGTACATGGATTAAAAGAAAAAACAAAGTGAAATGCACACTTCTTTTAACACCAATTCAGCCATTTCATAGCAACTCTTTCCTGAAAGAAGGGGTGCAGCAGGCAGAGGAACTGAACCAGCCCAAGGCCTCTATTAACATCACCTTTCCACCAACAGTAATTGGGAAGTGCCCTCGGCACACTGTTGTGCCTAGAAGAAGAACAAAAAGTCTCCACATACCTCTGCTTTTGTTTGGGCAAGAGAGTGTATTTTCTGCTCTCTGAAGATGACTTTGGAATTCAAACTTTCATGAAATTTTTAATCTAGTCAGACAGCGAGGAGGATTTTATGCCCATAGTGTCTCCAGATGGACAACAGATCTAGTGAATACACCAGTCTTGCTTCCCAGTTTAACAGTTACGCATTCCCACTGAGACCGCACAACTAAGTAGAACTGCTTTTCTATGAAAAAGTAGCAAGTTTGGGGTAGAACAGATGTACCTGACACTGTAGTGAGAACTTTACTGAAAATGTTGTAACACCAATTTGGATTACCCTAAAATTTTTTAAACTTGCTAATATGATTTCCTTGAACTGGAACTTTCTAAAACAAACATCTCACATTAAAACCAATCACCTCTCCCCAGATAAACCCAATGTTGACAAATAATTTCCTGACATTTATACTGTTTTGAGGAGGATAAGTTACGTACTTTTTTTATACTCAGTGACTTCTTTGCATTGCAGGCTTCCAATTACACAGCAAAGAAGAGTAGTCTTTGTAGTGACACCTGTAGTGACTCTCTCAAAGAGCATATGCAAGCAGGCAGTGTCAAAACATACTTCCTAGAGCAATGCCTGAGAGAAGTTTTTGGCCAAGAGGCATCCATATAGGGGCTGCTGCCTGAAAACTCAGGGAGAGGATTGGCAATGCTCCTCCCAGCTCAATCACTTCTACTGAAATGGTGGGGCATGTGGAGCAACATGCAACAGAATATCTCCCCTATGCTATGTCAGCACTGCATTTATGAAATCATTTCATTTACCCAAGTAGGCATTTTAGCTTCCCTAAAATCTTCTTTCACCTTCTCCTCACTGCTTTTAGAAAAACTGACAAGAACAAATACTCCTGCCTGCTTCTTCAGCTTCTGACCCTGCACCTGCAGATGACATGCTCTGCCATCCTGCAGTTGGCCAGGACTTGACTCCCAGCCTGCAGCAGCATAGTAACTGCAATTATATAATCATAGAATGGTTTGGGTTGGAAGGGACCTTAAAGATGATCAAGATCCAACCCATTTTATACACAGAGTCACCTGCCACCAGACAAGATTGTTTAAAATCCTATAAAGCCCGAGCTTAAACAATTCCTGGGATGAGGTGTCCACAGCTTGCCTGGATAACCTGGGTCATCATTTAGAATGACTAGGAGACCTCTAACTGAGCACAAATTACACCTGATTGGGAAAATTAGCAAGTGTCTGAGTATCTTGAAAAACACATCCTGCAGGGAGCTGTAAGTCTTCAGATACTTTATAGATCTGAGCATCAAATGCTACATATAGCACTTGGTGACACTGCAGATTTGTGGCACTTCCCGAAACATTCTGAATTCATAAATTAATGGATGGATTACACCACCACATAAATAAATACAGAGGTTTCAAGCTGTAGACAAAACTCCTACCACCTTCTATTAGAAATTACCTGTTTTCACATCCTACTTCAGAGTATTTTAAAAAGAAACACTGTTTCTTCTCTTGAATAAACAAAGCGACTACTTGAGCTCTAAAATTAGGCAACAGTGAATCCTTAATTGCCTCTGAAAACCAAACTGGCAGATGTACACGCTGACCCACATGAGCAGATCTTTGCAGTCAGTTGAATAGGTTTCCAAGTGGACACAAGCATCTGCTGGCATGGATCAGCTTGCCAGACCAATAACAAGTGTTAAATTACAAGCTTTGTACTCAGGGCAAGCATGTTGATTGAATAAATAAATAAATAAATTTTAAAATCCATTTTATTATTGTCAGGATGGCAACTCCCTGCAAAAACTTCAAAACCTATTTAATTTTGATCTCACTCTAATATTAGTTTAAAAACATACAATCAATAACATCCTTTAATGTTTAACCAAACGGCTACATTAGTCCCTGGTTAAACTTTGCCAATGCTGGAAAAGAACCAGAGATTAATTTGGTTCAATGAATTTGGCTTTTAACCTAGACAATTAAATTTACTTGTATAAAAGCTGAAATCCCAACTGGCAACATAAGGATGCCTTAGGGTACACTCTGGTTATTACCAGCACCACACATCCACCTTTATAGCTTTAAAAGAAAATAGTGACTTTTGTTTCCATATGTATAGACATATAGTATGCCTGTATTTCAAAAAGACCAGCTTGAAAGGGTTAATAATATAGTGCCCGCTAATGTATAATCTCAAAGCAATAGAGCACTACAAACAACCTACTTCAAAACTGGAAGGGTAAGGGGGAAGAAAAAAAAGAATGGAGAAAGGAAACCTGCTCTTCAGAAGAAAAGAGAAGCAGAAATACCAGACTACAGGATTTTGAAGTCACTGTATTAAATTGTATTCTTACCTTTGACATTAACAAATCTATTCTAGTGAACAAATACAGTTTTTAACAATATAAAGCTAGATATTTCATGCCATTTTTTAGGAACCACAGAAAGCAATCCCTTTCTAATGCAGCCATGATGACATTATTGCCTTGGATTTCCCATTATCTAACAAGTTACATCCTGTTTTCTCTTAATAACTGACCTGCACTTTAAGCAACTATGTTCACAAAAACTGGTGGTGTAGGTCAGACCAACTTGGCCTTACTGCCCCCCTGAAATCTCAGCAGCAGCAGGTAGTGATGGCAAAGAGTCAAGGAGAAACCAGTTCTGCAATGACAATGAGGAACATCAATCACAGTCCTGTCATAAACACAGTGTTCTATGTCATCATGCGTGGCCAAGGAGGCACCTGTACATACCAGGCTGCAGCTTCTCTTTTGTCTGGTTTTAAACAGATGGACAGCATGAATAAGAGAAGTGAAACCAACAATTTCACATTTTTTCAAGTCCTGGCCTGGTCTTACCAATACCAGGCTTTGGGCGACTGAGTCATAACACCACCCTGTGGGGCCAGGCTGGGCAACAAATGCTAACACTGGCCAACCCTTACTCACAAGAAAGTGCCTCTGAAGTCAGTGAGACTCCTCAGATGAGTAAGAAGTGCTCACTGATGTCAGTAAAGATTATTCAGTGAGTGCTTTGAAGGTTTCATGTCAGAGTAGTGCATGTGCATTAGACACACAGAAGTAGACACAACTACCTAAAAGCCATAAATTCACCACCAACCTACAAATATGGCAGCATGGCTTACAGAAAGCAAGATAAATGACCCTATGCCACAACATTAAGGTAATAATAATATCAGCATAGTCTGTACCTAGCTAAACCAGAACTAAACATGATTCAGGGAGTACAGGGCTGAAGAAAACTACACAGAGGCACACATGCCATAAGCATCTCCCTTGTGCTGCCCTGCTGTCCTGCTACTATTTCTAAGCCACAGTGCATAATTAGCACAACAAATGCTAGCCTCTAGTCTCAGGTATGCTGGTGTAAATTTAAATTAAAATGACTGAAGTCAGTGGAGAAACACTAATGAACTGCAGCGTAACAGAGCATAGCTCAAGTCTATAGAGTCAAGTAGATACAAGGTCCCAAAGTGATGCTATTTGAGTAATTTTCTGACCAGTATCCAGAAGAAATTACAAAGCAATTTACATGTCCATGGGATACAGCACCACTTTACTCCCAGCTGCACTGCTCTGCACTGTATTTTCTATACATACAAGCGAGCTTTTTATCTGTCCATGCTTACTATAGCTCTTACAAATAAGCTGACTTGTCAAAACCAAAGTTGCTACTATTGTTTGCAAAAGCAGAGCATCTTTGCAGTGAAGGAAAATTGCATAAACAGTACTTTACTCCAGGTGTGAGCACTGCACTTGTATGAGTACACCCATGCTATATGGCATGCCAAACTTTTTCCTCCTTGGCTGCTCTCACCTCTTGCTTAAGTTATCACTCCCATCTTTCTTCTGATTAAGATGCAAAGAGGGGTAAGGCGCATATTAACCACCATCATCTTTCCAGGTAATCAGCAGCTTAATTTCTGGGATGATTTAGGAACATTGACACTGACCACATTCCTAGGCACCACTGGAGTGATGCAGAACTGAAATCTCATGGTACTTTTTACCATCAAGCCAGGACCAGTCCCCACAGAGAAACCAGCCCAGTTTGGGGACAATAGAAAACACCCCCACTGCATCAACAATCATGGGCAGCCATCAGTATTATGAAGACAGTCTCTAAACTTCTGCTTTGTTCTGTGGATACACACTCGTACACCAGCTGAGGATCAAACACTGAAAAACACACAGTAAAATCAATTCTGATAACTTACTATTCTGAAGAAGGCTGTGTTAATTAGCAGGCATTTATTAGCATTTAATGTGACAGCAGATATGCTTTGAAGAACTTTAATGACCTGTTAATGGATCCATACAACCGCATGTACACAGAGAAGATGCAATCAAGTCCTGGGACTGATTCTTACTATGTGTTTGTACACACCCCGGAACAACAGCAACAGATCACCATCACTGCTGGGTGCCACTATATGACAACAGCTATAATTATATTGTCCTGATAAATCATCATCTTCTGTAAGCCTAAACCACTGACTTTGTGTCAGATAAAACCACATGCCTGCTGTGCTGCCACACCTTCACCTGATCATCTCGTTGTGGTTTCATTTAGAGGATCATTATTAGCATAAGTAAAGGAGTAAAACTACAGAAGCTTGGAAAAAGGAACAGCTGCACATCCTTGTTTTATCTTAGAAACATTAGGTTATTCATTCTTTATAAAAGACCCGAAACATTTTACCTGGCACATTCTTTGTAAAAGTAATCAAAGTTAAGGTTGCAGCCTTAAAAGTCATGTCTAAAAAATGTGCTTTCAAGATAGATTCATGAGTATGCATAGAAAAGACAAAGGATGGACAACAAACTTCCCTGGCATCAGACATCCCTGGTGCTTTTTTTTTTTTTAATAATTGGTTTTGCTGACACAGATCTTTCACAAACTTCACTGGTCCAAACAAATTCTCTCCATTAACAGCAATTTGTCTCCATTTTTAAGGAAGTTTCCTGCCAGCCTTAGGAGGCTAATCAACCTTAGGAGGCTGCCACTCTCCCAGTCATCTTGTGCCAATAGCCCAATTTCTCAATGCAACCAGGGCCTTCTCATGGGCACCCTGTAACACTTGGATCATTCCTGCAGGAAACCTGCTGGGGGATGGCAGGGAGAACCTATCAAGCCAGTACCATGGGAAATAAGATAAGTAAAATCTGAGTTGGATCGTGTTTATCCAAACCCAGTGAAATCCAACAACTCTGTGCAGGCACATGCCAACTAGGGAAGCTCCAGCCACCACCTCAGCCTCACAGCTCATGAAGAAAACCATGATCAAGGGGTGATGATCTTTTTACTACCTTAACACAGATAATTCCAGATTCCTGTCACTGTGATTTCCAACAAAACAATGACCAAAGACATCCAGTTACAGAAATGCAGGGTCCCTAGGTACAGGGAAAAATGGTTGTCTATCATCAGTACCCTTCCTGAACCAACCATGGCTCCTCCAAGCACCCACTTCCCCCCTCCTTATTTCTGTACAGTCTTGTTACAGTCTCCTTTCTTTTAAGGCTGTGCTCAGCTCCTCATACTATTCTCCCTCTCCTTCAGCCTTTGCTGCAGCTGCTGCAGCTTTTCACAACCTCTGAGGAGAACACTGCCAATGCCAGGTCAACCAATCAGCTCATCTTGGCACAAGCTCCACCATGCTGAACATAAGGCATAACCTTGGGGATAGATCTACACAAAGAGTAATTTTGTGTGCCTCGTCTTCAACAAACATCACAGGAAGACTACATAGGAAAACTGAGTGACACTACTCAAAATCCTCTAGACCCCAAGAGCTCAGACGTGAAGGAGGGATTACTCTGTGAAGAGTATTTTTATTGTATGTGTATGTATTTTTCATATTTTTTCTCACATTCACATAACCATATACATACATAGATGCTTTCTCTTTAAAAGATTAATGAGAAAATTGAAACAAAAAACTTCATTCTGCATATTAGAATGACATACTAAGACTTTACCCCTTCAAGTACTGTTCTCTTCTCCAAAGTATAAAATACACTAAACAAAGCAGAATAAACCAAGTTTGTAAGAAGAACAAAAATCTGTTTCATGTCTAGCATCTTCTTAGCCGTCAGACTTGCCCTTCTGATACTCATCTTTTCTCTTAAAATCTTCAACAGATTCTTGTTTAAGAGAGAGTGTGTTCTCTTCCACGGGGACAAGAGGACAGAGACTTTCTTTAATAGATGTTAGGGTTTTATCCCTGTTTTAGGGGAAGCACCAACTGGGAGGGCAGCATTCCCAATCCCATTAAGCTGTAGTATGGCCAAAGGATCCCTGTGTGCTGCAGGGTAACTTGTGCTAGTCTCCACAATGACCTGGAAGAGAGAGTACTTGAAACAAACTTCAGACAAACTTCCCAATTCTGTCCTTGTCTTGAGCTGCTCATTCCTAACCACATCCATTACAGAGTTCCTCCCAATATCCCATCCCCTCCCCCTGGGAGGACAAAACCCTTGGCAGAGAAGAGCTGCGTTAAGAAGATAACCATCTGTCCTTCCAGCATGGTGATGCAAGCTTTGACCCCTGGACACCAGTCCAGAGCCTGCAGAAGGCTTGGGCAAGTTTTTTACAAGGGGAGAAGAAGACCTACACTTTGCAAGGGTAATTAGCCTGACTTCTTGTGTCTCAAGGACATTTCCTTCCCTTTCCTTAGACTTCCAGATCAGTCACCAGTGGATTACATTCCTCTTTACCTGGTATTTTACATTCCTCTTTCAAATCAGGCAAGCATTTCTTTTAGTTTGTTATCTCCCTTATTTTCCACCAGAGCCAAAGTGAAAACAACTATGCACAGTTCCATCACTCCGTTCTGGTGCTCCACATCTATCTAAAAAAGCTGCAGAAACCTTCCACATTTCACTTGCATTTCACCTGCCAATGACTGAGAAGCCAATAAATGCCAAGAGTTTAATTCAAGCTGGACAGCAGGACAGGGCAGTAAAGAGTGTGGAAGCATCTCCAGAGCTTGACAGCAGAAGCTAGGAGCTGCACCTAGAGGACTCCACTGTGCCTCTCATTTCTCAAAAAGATGAGGAGGGGATGCCCTGCTTTGCAGGTCTACGCCTAGCACAGGGGAAGTGAGACCTCCAATATACAGGTAGGAGTTGAAAGACTTTGTTAAGCAGAGGTTGACATGAAGACCATGTGTTTGCCAATTAGGACATGCAGAAACCACCCATCAATTGCAAAGACTGCACATCATATGTGTTACATTACAAGTTTTGCACTGAAACAGGAGACATAACAGCAGCCAGCTCTGCAACAGGTATTTAATATTTTGAGCTTAGTGGCCTGCATGAATTTCACAGACTACCTCAATGCTTTTGCTCTCTTTTTCAGACTTAACAAGAGCCAAGTCATCCCTTTATGATACCCAAGCTCCTCAGACATCCAATTCTAAGCACCAAACTCCGGGGAAAAAGGCTGCCCACAGTCCAGAAGACATGTCTGAGCTTGAAATAACCCCTCCTTTTAAATGCATGAAACTTTGAAGAGAAACGTTAGGAATCCCAGCCTTTTGCACTGCTTACTTTTTTTGTGATACAAACACTTGGCAACCTATAATCCCTAATCAACCTAGAAAATAAATTACTGATAAACCAATCTGCTTGTAACCCCATTAACAGATTCTGGCTTCAGTATCAACAGGGTAATTTGCTGAGACTATTTTTAATCCCAACTGCTAAACCATTAATCCCACAATTTCCACATAGTATTTCTACACAAAAGCCCTCTTAAATTTACTCAAGGTTAGCAACAATTTTTTCAACTCATTAAAGAGCAGATAAATAAATAACATTTGCAAATATACACCTTCTGGCATCAGAGAACTCAGAGACTCCGATTACTCAGTTGATCCTGCTAAAGCCATTACTTTCTAATTGGAAAGAGTCATTCAGAAGCAAAGCTGTGTGTCTGGCACGTCACTTGACACCTGGTATGTACCATTCATGATAAGATGAACTCTCCAATATGCTTGCCACAAGGAGAAGTGGGTTATTTCATTATACCACCAATAGCCATGGCTTCTTCCACCAGAATCTCTTCTATTTTTATGGGACCAGAGTTATCCACATAAATTGTCACGTCTTCTCAGACCGGCTTTAAAATAGTCTCCAATATCATTATTATTAATATAAATTTGCCATTGAAGATCACAGCATTCATTACAGAGGCATAATTTACCTGAGGGAGAAAGAGCAAAAAAACCCAAAACACACCAAACCAAAAAAACAAACCCACAACAGCAAATGAAGCAAGTCTAATTAAAGCATTTATAGATTTCATACAGTTTTGCTCGACTGCATGAGATGAAAACATTTCTCTAAAATGGCCTTAGAGTAATCTTTCACAGAGTCATTAAAAACAGCATCAGGGAAGCACTGTGTTAATCAGCTAAAGGTAGAGTTAGATATAGCATGTTGTAGAGGGGCTGACATGATAATACATGAGATCGTAGTTTATCTAAGGATGTATCAACATGCTAGCACAACAATCTGGAAGACAGACCCTTGCTTTCATGTAAGCAGCTACTCAGAGGAAGAAAAGCTATATTTATTGTTGGAAGGGTAGTGTTTAATGCTCCTTTCAACTTCTATAAATTAGAACGTCAGGCATCCCTAATTGGTATACATTAGTATTCAAATACCACATTGGAATTAGAAGCTTAGCAGTTTTTTGGGTACACTTAGAGACACTTCACAGAAAATAACCTTATTGAAATATTTTTTTGTAATCCAAGGTTAAAAGAAAATGACTTTAAGAAACAGATGGTGAGCAACTGGTACCTCACCCAGGAGTGCCACTGACTTTTGGAAGTTCTCACACAACACACCACATGGAGCAAACTTCTATTTACAGCAAGCCTTGGGACTTCCCAGTAGAGCCTCATCTCCTGAAACCCTATAGATATGCATAGCTAGGATGGCAGTGGAAAAAAAAAAAAAACAAAAAAAACCCAA
>VZTY01015193.1:160523-213270 GCA_013400935.1 Turnix velox
CCGCCGCCGCCACCGCGAGTACCCCCCGTCGGCCCACCGGGGCTTGGCCGTTGCGGAGCCCGCCCGCTCTCTCTCCCCGCTACTGTCCCCGCCCGAGCAAAAGTTGGGGCGCGGGGGTGTCGCTGTCACCGCGGGGTAGGGACGTGCCGTTAACCGGGCGTGGAGTCGCGCTACTGCTCTCCGCCGCCGCCGTTCCCACGTTACCTCGGCAGCGAAAGGTGCGGGCTGGAGTTGCCCCAGATGCATTTCTATTAGAAAAAAGTTTTCTTCTTTTTTCTTTTTCTTTTCCATTTTTTTTTATTGGGGGGAGGGGGGGACGATACACACGACCGAATTCCACCGGTAAAATATTTATGGATCTATTGAAATGCGCGAAGAGAAACAACAACATTGAAGTCCTCCATCAAGATCAAAGAGCCGTACTGTTGAACAGCCACGCTGAGGAAGTTGAAAGACCTCCGAACAAATCAATCTGCCATATGGCTTTTTCTTTTCTTTTTTTTTTTTAATTAAAAAAAAAATCACAAACCAACAAAACCCCCATCAACCACTCCTATGGCTGAAAAGTTCAAATTCTTGTTTTCCTGCTTGTTTGCAAAGCTCGGTCTAATCATGCCAAATATGTGTGCCATGGGCGAGGGGAGTATGTTTAGTCTAGGGCTGGGGAGCCTAATTTAATCTGCTAAAGCTGGGTACTAGACATCAAGGGTGTGGAGGCTTTTTTTTTTTTCCTTTTCGGCCTCCCCTCCCCACTTCTTTCTTTGTCTCATAATGTGCGATGACGTAGAATGGACACAGAGGACTTTTGACGGAGGGTCGGTGTTATCTCGACGTTCCCGAGCTCTCTGTACCGCCGCTACCCCCGTCTTCACCGAGTACCTCAGCTCCTGCCCCCCACTTCCCTCCACCGGGGTTGCATCCCCATCTCATCCCCTCCCACTCCGGGCGCACCAGCCCCATTCCTTCTTCCTCTCCATCACTCGGGATGTAAAAACCCCTGTCAGCATCGGCAAAGAGCAGAAAATAAAATGGGAAGAAGGGAGGCTTTAAATCCTGCCCTTTCCAGTGCTTATTACAAAAAAAAGCCCCTTGGAAAAATGGGAATGAGTGTTGGAGGGTGGGTGGGAGTCAGCGAACGAGAGGGAAAGTTGGTAATGAAGGATACACGAATCATAAAATGTAAGCTATGTGTGATTAATGATCTGCACTAATTTGAATAGCAGGCGTGTTAAAGGTCATTGACAATTGTTGCTGCTTTCAGCATGAATGCCTGAGTGGGATGTATTTGGGACAATCAAATTTAATTCTAATTCACAGAAAAAGAAAAATAGTTTAGCAGCCATGCATGGCAGCTGGTCATAATATAGAGAGGGTGTTTTGCTTGTCCTTCAAAGGCTGCTTCGTTACATTAAGGCAGTATTTTTATATGCCTCGATAGTAAGTAATGTATCTGGAACGTCTGGATTTTGTTCCTTATGCATCAGCGTCTTTCCTGCATGCTTTTCCAATCACAGGCCAAACTGTGTGCCCTGTTACTCCAGATACAGGCATTCTGGGGAGGATTCCGAGTCCACCAGTGCCAGATTTACCTGAGATTTACCTGAGCAGGTACCTCCCTTGGTTTGAGGAATTCACCCCCAGCACACCCACACGCCTACTACACAAGAGTATGGATTCTCTAATCACAGTTTATGGAGTAGGTGAGTGTTTCTTTACACAAAGAGTAAGAAATCCATTATAAATCAGCATTCCTGGGCAGTATTTAGAACTGCAGTATTAAGCTAATAATTTCCATATGGCCAAAATTGACAAGTCTGAGCAAATGAAAGGTGCATGAAACTTCCCCAACTCTGCTACGTAAAAATGTGATTTTTATGACCTACCCCTTTTCTCTCAGAGTCCATACAGATTCTCTTCCTTAGACAGTAAAATGTGACAATACACGACACAGCACTTTCCCCATTACTTGAGTAACGCCTAATATTTTCCATATTTGCTTCCATAGGGCTCAATCTGGCACAACTTGTTCCCATTAAAAAAAAAAAACAAACCAGGATACCGAGGCTAGGGGGTGAAAGGACTGGAGAACCCATCTCAGGCTTAGTAAGTGAGGGGTATTCCACTTCAATGGAAAGGCAATTAAAAATTCAGAAGATGTGGAGACTTTAAAAACAATCAAGTGGTATATTAATTTCACGGAAAGTCACTAGCAGAGTTCCTCTGTCCATGTAATTTTAAATAGGAGATTTTCTCACATTTCTTCTGCCGAGGCCAGTGCTTCTGGGTTTTAAAAGCAAAACTGGAGCAGTGTAAGAATCTAGAGACTTTAAAAACAGGCAAAATATATTTGCATGGTACTGTTGATATCATCAGAAATTTCAGGTAGAGAAGAACATTCTTAATTTTCACATCATTAGCAATTTAGCATTAGCATGGGTGATTAATCTATTTGCAGACACTGTTTACCCATTTCATCTTTGCCAGAAATCTTCCAGGAGATGTCCTCCTGTTTCAAATTCTTTAAATTACAGTATTTTGTATGAGAATGTCAGTGATATTAATGGCTCAGTGCGTGTTTTGCTATTTATGGACTTGCATGTATAATAATTCTGGCTAATGAAATACTTGGAGCAAGAAAACATTTATTTACTTTTGCTATGGTCTAATAAATTATTTGTTCAGCATTTGGGACCAGGCTTTCTCAAGTTAAGGAAAATGGCATTTTGATGAAAATCTGTGCAATGGCTTGTCTGCATAACTTAGCCTGAGGAATGATTGGTGGAAGTTTAGATAAGAAAAGGTTCCTGAGAAACACCATCACCAAATAGCAAGGAAAAGAGGCAGCCTCTCTAAAAGCAGAGCTGAAAGCACATATAAATACTTCAAGGAAGGCAAAACAAGCCAAGTTGGGATTACATTATATATATGTGTGTGTGTATGTGCATGTTGCATATACAGATACATTTGGTGAAATGTTGTCTAGAGGAGTCAGTCACTTCAGCTCTGACTTTGTGCTTGCTCAGGGTTGCTCAGGTTTTGGGGCAATGAATATTTTTCATTGTTACAAATCTGCCTGAAATTTAGAGAATGTATGTAAATAATGCTAATACAGGATTAATTTAGGCCCTTGATTTTTGAAAGGAATCTGTTCCTCCATTTTGGGGGTTGGAATTAGATGATCTTTAAGATCCCTTCCAACTCAAACCAATCTGTGATTCTATGATTTTCCTTGGGGTCTCCTCTCATATCTGTCTCTCAATGAACACAGCCCTTAGCTCTTCAGTGAGTTCTCCCGTTCTGCCCATAAGCCAACATATATCTATTTTAATCCAAACCAGAGAGTTTGCTTCCCAAATATGCTTGGATCAGGAAAAAAAAAAAACACAGGTAAAGCCCAATGACAAATAATCTCATACTCGGTCTTTATATACTAAACCAGACTTTTTTCTTGGCATGCATGGAAAGACAAAGAACATCTGCAGGACTTTCCAGCTGAAAGGTGTGGGATATAATACCCATGTACATCTGCAGATCCCCACACAGAAACATTCTCAGTGATAATTTTTAATAAGAAACTAGCATTTTAGCCTTCAATTAAAAGGGGCTGTTCTACCATGGGTGCACTTGTAGAGTTTTATATGTGGGTGGCAGAAATTTCACTCTGAAACAAAATGGTTTCAGTCAATATCAGGTGTATCCTCTTTGATAAAACGGATTGACTTCTCATGCACACTGTAAAAAGAAAATCTTTCTCTCCTCTTTAATTGTGCCTTGTAGCTGGGCAGCCTCAGGTTGCTTCCAACGTTTGTATGATGGAAACCCACCATGACCTGACAGAGTTTTGGATGCCAGGGGTACCCTGGGTCTGGATGGATGGAGGTCAAGCTCTTGTGCCCTGTTAATTTAGCCAGGCATGAATCTGGCTTTGAATGGGTTTGAAAAAAGAGTTTTCCATTTGGAGAGCTGCACACATTTCAGGATCTGAAGAATCTATTAATGTGTAACCGTAATAAGCTATTCAGGCATATCTAGTGACAAAGTGTATGAGGTGTTAGGATGTGATCATAGCCTCTCTACCTTCTGATCATACAAGTTGTCCCCTTGCTATTAATGGAATTGCTTCAATGATAAAAGATAGTCACTGTTTGTAATCTAATTTTTGACACATAATCAACTCTTCCATACAGTAGAAATAATCCAGAGATTTTTCTTGAAAAATCAAAATTTTCAACTCCAATATCTTTCATATTTGCCCCTGCTGTCAACACGGTTGCTAGGATATGGCCTGATTTTTATTTCTGTGCTTTGATCCCCTCAAAACCATGTTTGGGTTTTTTTTACATCGCATTTTTCAATGTCTCTTTTACAATGACACTGGAGAGAGAGCAGAAAAAGTTGTTAATATTGTGAACTGAGTAAAGTTCCAGTGAACATGGTAACTTTAGCTTTGTGCTAAACACTATACAGTACTAACTTTTCCAGCCTTGGCAGTCAGATTTTCTCACCCATGTGTAATTTTATAAACTATATCACAGCTTCACAGCAGGTAGGGAGCCCACAAACCTGTTCTTAATTTCAGCCTGACTGAAAGAATCTCTGCAGCAGCTGGTTTCAGAGTAGCTGATGCAGACTTCCACAGATGTGGCCCATAATAGGTTCAGAAATAATAATAATAAAAAGAACTAGGCCACAATGTAGAATTAATTTTTCAAGGAAGACAAATTCAATAAGGATGGCACTTTTGAGGATTTTTTAGTTTGTTTTTTTTTTTTTTAAAAAAGATGTTTGGGTGGGCCTGCGTTTTTTCATGCTGTCTGTCAATGGTAATGCTGCAGGACATGGATTTTCTGGCAGGCTGGACCTGGCTGTTAGCAGAGCTGCCCTCTCTCGAAGCAAAAAAATGGGCTATTTCTGAGTTTGCTTCATCTCCCCTCCCCCTTGCCCTTCTTATGCTCCTCCAAGCAAAACTGATAGTACTGGAGTGCTTGTGCTCTTTTCTAACTGGACCAGACAAAGAGGTGCAATAGCTAAAAATGACCTCTGATGAGACAGCATCGCTCAGTACAAGCCTTCAAACGACACATTGGTTGTTGGTGTTTCACCAAAGCTTAAAATAAAGGAGTACAGGGAAAAAATAGCTTCACGAATATTCATTTTTTGGAGTTTAGTAAGGAGAAGGCTTTGAACGGTTTCTGTAACACCACAGTAAACACATCTATGTACTGTCATCTTCTGCTGAGTAAAAAATACCTCAAAAGTAAAAAATGGAACAAAGCACTCACTTGTTTTCACTAACAAAATTTCCCTTGACAGTCTGCGCAGCGGCCTAAATGTTTGAATAATCTGGGTTTATATGATATTTCAGCTCAGGCAAGCGAGGAAAAAGGAACTTCTAAAACAAAATATTTTACCCGATGTGCACTATTTTAAGGCTTCAGTAATTAGAGAACTGCAAAGGTCAAAATAGCCATCAATATCACAAGCAACAGAGTAGAAGTAACATGTTTAAGAGGAAGTTAGTAGGCTGGCTGTAATATAATATGCTGTAAGCTCTTGGATGGGGATCTGCAGTGAGGAGCAGCAGAAGAAACAGCTAAACTTCACCAGCAACACAACGTTTATTTTGCTGAAAGCATGTAGGAAATTACAAATAAGAAATAAAGATGTTTTCAAGTCTCAAAATCACAAGATTTTATTACCTCACTGGAGAGATGCTGCAACCTATGCTGAGGTTTGTCCACACAGATCAATTCACAGGCTAGAGAAAAAGTTTGTTAACCTTTTGGTGAGCCAGAGAAAAACTCAGGATTCAGAAGCTCCCAAACATTTGGTTCTTTTCACCTTCTGGCTCTCATTTGAGTGGGAAATGTGTGGCATTAGCACATGTTTAGCCTAATATTGCTCATTTCTTTTAGTCAAATAATGAAATACTAGATTATGGTGGGTAGCCAAGGTGTGTATCTGTTGCTCCTAAAACTGTATGCTACAATCTGTAATTCTGAACTAGCATGAGCTGAAAGTGAGTAAAAATACAATGGTTACTTCTGAGGGTGCGGTATTTTACAGCAGCTTATACTGATAAGCTGTAATAAAGATGCACAATTCTGGGGAAAATTATTTTGAGAATGGGAACTCTTCCAGAAGCTTCCCACTATTTCTTTCATTGCTGATAGACCATTTTTCTTCCCTGTACCATTTTATGCCAAATTGGCTACTTTTCTAATTTCCCCATAAATCACACAAAATTCACTACTCCTTTTTCCAGGTTTGGATCCACAAATCACCCAAGTGGATTTGTTCCACTGAAAGAAAGAGCCCAAAATGAATGTTGAGGATTATTAGCATAAAATTATTGGAGTAAAATTTCAGCAAAAAAAAAAAAAGCACAAGGCTTCTAGTTTTTTGCTTTCATTGGGTTTGGGTTTGAAAGACAAAAGGAAGTTAGGGAAGTGGCTGTGAGGCGTTCTCCTTTTTCCTCTGTTAAACTCCAAAGCTAATAAACCCAGAGCATTCAGTAACAAGTGAGGCACTCATGTCAACAAAGCCCTTACTTAGAGACAGCAAGGGTTTGAGAATGTTCTGCGGTGAGGATTTGAAGATATTTTAGTCATATGCAGCGTACTTTGAACATGTGTGTTTGCTTCTCTGTTTCCTACAGAATAATCTCTTTTGCTTCCCCTCCCTCTCCAACCACTGTCCCCCCACCCCCAGCCTGCATGTTTTAAAAGGAGGACAGAAAAAACTTGAGTGTTTAACTACACTATTCAGTTAGTCCAGTAACTACACAGATTCTCTTCAAATAGGAGCAAACTTTCAAGGAGGCAGGAGGGGATATCTGAATTTCTGTTCTATCCCAGAAACCCTGCTGAATGCCAACGTGTCAGGGAATATAGCCATATCAGAGTGATAAAAGTCTCTTAATTTAATGAGGATCTCTCCTCCCCCCTTCTCTCCAAGGAAGCTGGCTGGCATAGCTTCTGCTATCAGAACTGTCTGCGGAACAACCAAACTAAAGCAGCTCTCTATGTGGGTGCCTGGTTGGGAAATAAGCAACACTTTCGTTCTAAAATTCTTATCTTGCTTCCTAAAGAGACAAACGGGCTATTTGGGGGATATTTTTCCATTTTGAATGTTCTGTTTTCTTTTTTTCCCTTCTATTTACATTTTCATTTGCTTCTCTGACTGAAGCTGTGATGTACTCACCCAATAAAGCAGTTATCACATGCGCCAGCAACTCTTAGATTCCTTCTGCTCCACAAAAGATTCCCAAGTACTGTTTTTATTGCAAAGGATCCCATTAATATCAGTGGTGCAATCATCCTGCTTGTTCCTAGGAGCTTTATATAATAAAAGGGTTATGCTTAATGAAGTCAGATGCGGTAAATCTGCTCTTCACATTGCTCATACGACAGCGTTCTTGTAATACAACACATACTACTAGTCATACTTTTATTGCTATGAAGTATGCTGCCATGTAATATCCCACATATTTTTCCCTAAGTTATTAGAACATTTCATGCCAGACCCCTCTATCAGCTAAGGAGTTCAGGACCCTATTTATTTTGTGAGACTTGGGGCAATAAAAATAATATATTGCAAAATAAGTGTGGTAACAATGCTGCCAAAAAATGCTTGCAGAGTGATCCTGTCAGTACTGTCCAAGCCAATGTTCTGTCTCTCTTGAGAAGAAGGATTTGTTCAAATGAGTACTGGCCATTCCATTTGACGTGCCTGGATAGTCACTAAAGCTAAAGTTTCTGTTTGTTTGCTTATTTGACAGAATTAAAGAGTTGACCATGTGGTTCGTAACTCATTGAAGGCTCCTCTAGGTAGAACTGACCTAACACACACGTATCTACTTTGTAGTCCATAGAAGTGTCAGCATAAGGCATAAATGGGAAGAAGAAGTCAAGGGACCGTGAAGAAAGGCCAAAAGCCCACTGGCAGCACTCACTCTTGTGTAAAGACAAGATGGTGATGGTGGTCCCAGTGCCAGATTCATGGGAGGTGAAAGCCTGAAGCTGTAGTGAACAGCTGAACATGAACCCATGCTTCCCCTCACTGCCCTCAGCTGTAGGAACCATGTTCTGGTTTGACTCCAGCCAGTAGCTAGGACCATGCAGCTGCTCAGTCCCTTCTCCCAGCCCCACACCCAGTAGGATGTAGAGAAGGACAAAAGGAAGGGAAATGAAAAAAAAACCCTTGTGGATTGAGATAAAGATGGTTTAGTAGAACAGTAATGGAATAGAAAAATAACAATAACAGTGATGATGATTATGATGACAACGATGATGATAATAATAATAATAATAAAAAATTAAAAATACAGTGATACAACACAAGCCACTCTTACCACCCCTTGATCTGTGGCTTATCCCATCCCATCCTGATCAGTAACCCAGCCAACTCCCCCAACTACTGACACAAAGTCTGTGATATGGAATATTCCTTTGGCCAGTTTGTCCCATCTAAAATCCCTCTCAGCTTTATACAGGAAGCTGAAAAAGACCTTGACAAATGTAAACATACCTTAGAATCAACTAAAACAATATGTGTTATCAGCATTATTCTCATGCTAATTCCAAAACACAACAGCTACTAAAAAAAAATTAACTTTATGCCAGCTGAAACCAGGAAAACTGCAGATGGGCAGCCAGGAGGTGGAGAGTTGCTCTGCCACAGGATCCACCACAAAACTGGATTTTGCAAACCCCTAACTTCTGCCAGGCTCAGCATCTGCTACTGAAACATATTGTGTTCCCACTTCTGCCTCTTGGAGGAGGTAACATGGCAGAGCATTAAGATCACCTCAGACATTCCAAATTTCTTTGTGGCCCTTTCAGCTGAATGGAAGTGGGCACAAGTGCTTCTGCAAGGAGTATGGAACCACAGTACCTTCATTTTCAGTAGTTTTCTACTCAGAGTCCATAGCACTCTGCTGCAGGGCAGGGAAAGTAGCCATAATCTGGTTATAAAAAAAAAGTGCCTGTGAATGGGATATTTGCATGAATGGCCTCATTTTTCATTTGTTCATTGGAACATTTTTAAAAGGAAGCATTTACTTGGTTGGTAGCCAGCTGTTTTCTCTTTGAGTACCGAATGTTTTTGGTCCATATTAAGGGTAAAATTCTCTGCAAAGTTTATGGGTGATTTCCAGATAGAAGACATTCTTATTTAATCATTTCTCACCATATTTTTTAAAAAAAAAGTAGTTTCCCTGATCCTCCTGACTTCTAAATGTGAAGTGGAAAATGTCCAAAAAAGGCATTACTTCATCTAATGCCCTTTCTTCAGCACACTTACAATTCTACTGTCCTGCTTTATCAAAAGCAAGGAGAAGTGTGACTAGTTTATATAACCTAAAGTTTCTGCTTATCTGAACTCACATATGTGCAGTCAGCAGCTTTCTCAGATGTACAGTTAATGGGAAATTCCTTGAGTTTTATACTTAAACTTAATTAGAGATATGAATGGAAGAATGTAACCATCAAAGCTACTGCAGAGTCCTCCAATCCCTGACCTTTGGGCCCATAAACCCATGAATGAGTTACATTCATCTACATACTAGCACATTTTTTTCATCGTTAATACAAAATGGGTTTAGAACTCCTAAGTGTTAATCTAAGTTGAATTTCACTTGAGGTATTCACAAGTAAACATTCAGTTTTTTAACCAAGGTTTTGTACAACTTGTGTTCTTTTCACCCTGCATGTTGTCCAGATGAAGGAGAAGAGATAAAGTACCACGCTACTCAGCAGAGTGAGGTGAATGGTCTGGATCCCAGAGGGCTGCTGGCTGCTTGTGCCTGTCTGTTGTACAACCAAGCAACACATTCACCTTTCCATTGTTCACCTACAGTACGCAATGAAGGAACAGAGCATCTCTCCTCTGCCAGCAAGGCATCATACTGGGTATGTCCCCTGTTACAGGCACACATACTGGGGTTGGAGGGACACCCACTTATTGGCTGAATAAGCCAGTTTTACTCTCTAAGCCTCATTTTTAATAGCTGCAAACTTTTAGATAGTTGCACTCACTATTGCCATAACAAAATGACCTGAGATCTTTGCTGAGCCTGGCAAAGCAAGCCATGGCACAAGTCACACGTGGTACCCATGCAGCACATAGCAAGGGATATGTCCATTCAGCAATCTCTGCCAAAGGATTTTTACACCTTCTTTGAATTGGCCTTGCAGAGAGAGGCCATCACACTGATAAAAGAGAATAAATATATTTTGTGCAAGATGCAAAGACTGCCCCAAAGACAAGTCAGAGAAAATAACCAAGTTCTAGAGGCAATCCACATGGGTTTGCTATTAGTGCTCCAGGGTGGTAGATCAGGAAAGTGTAAGGTGAGAAATACCTACTGAGATAAAGATCTTTGAGATAAAAATAGCCCTATCAATACAGACTGAATAGGAACCAGAGGATTCAGAGGACTGATTGAATTATACTTAGCAGCTTTTTTAGTGGAAAGTTAAACTTTCCACTGTTTGCATTCAGGTTCAGGAAGAGAACAGTACTTAAAAGTAAAGGAAAAAAAAAGGGTATTCCTCAGCCCCGATTGATAGAATTCAATTTTGTTGTTTAAACAGAAAAAAAAAAGCATACCATCTAGACACACTTGCATACCAAGTTTGGTCCTGACGCAATTTGATATAGGTGAGATATTAAACTCCAAAGACCAGGTTGGCAATGGAAACAGTGACAGACTGTTAGCAGTAGCAGGGGTAAAGGCTGCCCTTCTAATATTAAGTTAGACGTTTTTCACAGCAGACCAGGACAGCTGATAAACCCAGAACCTGCCCACTGGCTGCCTTTAATTTGCCTGTAGTTTGTTCAGACAGATCAGCTCTAGGAGTGACTCTGTATTTACTCTGTGAGTCACTTCATCGGGAATTAGGGCAGCAAAGTGACCAGAGTATTTTTAATATCAAGAGCTTTTTGCCTTGTTTCTTCATTGTCTGTAATTTAAATATCCTGTTGTGTAAGCTTAAAGGCAGGAAGTGAGCTATACGAACCCTTACAATAGCAGTATTAGGTTGCAGATAAGACCATGTGCTCACTGGTGTAGGGTATTTTTTTTTTTTCCTGGAGTAATATAACTTCCCGAACGCTAAAAGAGATTATGTTTTCTCTTAGGAACCCATTTGAAATCTTTCAAAATGTGCTTTGTTTGTTGTGCTCAAAACAAATACTCTTTTGCTAACAAGAAGTGACTTTGGCCCTAAATGCCAGGCTTTAATTATTTAGCTTCACACTGTATTTGTGTTTCTGCCGTGAAACCCAAACCTTTTCAGCAGCCAGAGACAGGGTGGTGGGGTAGGTGCCTACCTGTCCTCTCTTTCATTCTTTTCCCTCCAACTCAGCACCGTTTTAATGCTAATCAAACCCCTGGTGATTAGAAGTCGGCGCAGATATCCTTACACTTCACGCACCTGGCAGGCAGCTTTTCCTGCTGAGGCTGTGGCTCAACTGGATCGTTTCCTATCATGGTGATTACATTTGGCTCTCTGCAATAAAAGACAACGAGAACTTTGCAAGTGATATGCACAAGCCATTTTAAAATGTTTTTTAAAAAATATATATACCTAGATTTATGGGCTTAAGGAAGAAAGTTCTGCTAATGGTAATCTTTAAATTTCCTCGAATCAAATAATTTTGAAAGCCAGATACAAACCATAAGCAGTCCGTGCAACCTAGCAGGGCTGCATTTAACAAAAGTAGGACATGATTTCTGAATCAATTCTCCTTTAATAAGATTATAATCCTGACCGTCCTGTTCTTACTGAAGTCAGAGGTAGCATTGCTGCCAAGAGGCTCACGAGCTGTAGGCTTGTGTGCTTGCATAATTGAGCCCAAATTACACACAGTGACTATGTATATGTGATAGTCTTGGACGTGACAAAACGTTTGATCTCCACATATACTTGCACAAGCACATTTGCACCCACATGTCACATATGCATTTGTCTCTTGTGCATGGTATTATGTGTGTCATAGTTTAACCCCAGCCAGGTGCTAAGTACCGTGTAGCCGCTCCCTCACTCCTCTCCAGTGGGGTTGGGGAGCGAATTGAAAGGATAGAAGTGGGAAAACTCGTGCGATGAGATAAAGGCAGTTTAATTAGTAAAGCAGAAACTACTCAGGCAAGTAAGGCAAAACAAGGAATTCAGTCCCTGCTTCCCATCAGCAGGCAGGTGCCATAACTCTAAACACCCCCCACTTCCTCCTTCTTCATCCAGATTTGCATACTTTGTATACTTATTATACCTTATATTATAAATATATATAAAAAATATAAATTTTTATATATATACCATATATATACACCATATATGACAAGTGGTAGGAATATCCCTTTGGCCAGTTAGGGTCAGCTGTCCCAACTGTGTCCCCTCCCAATTTCTCATGCAACCCCAGCCCACTCACTGGTGGGGTGGCGTGAGAAGTAGAAAAGGCCATGACTCTGTGTTAGCACTACTCAGCAATAACCAAAACATCCCTGTGTAGTCAACACTGTTTCCAGCACAAACCAAAAACGCAGCCCCCAGAAAATGAACTCTACCCCAGTCTAAACCAGAACAAGGTGTAATGAGATTATCACATTTGCTTATATGCAAGGGGTAAAAAGGAAAAATTGCCTTTAAGGCTAAACTTGTCAGACAGATAAATTTTACCGAGAGTTTAGCTGTTTCTACTGTCATTTGCATGCAGTGTCTGACTCAGGCTCAGATTCTAATGAAAATTTCAGACAAAACCTTTCAGCTATTTGTAAGAGTGAGCTTAACAGAGCGATGTTGTTCTTGAAACCTTCTAGATCTTTGAGAATTGTTCTAGCAGTCTGAAAAATCTGAAGAGGCTCCCCATGCTAGGGCTTTGCCTTTTGCTATTCTTGTTATACATTTGGCTGTGTTATAAGTCTGTGAAAAATCACAGTTTGCACAAGCTCCATCACTGCCTCTTCAACTGGAGTTGCTAAATTCTAGGAAGATTCTGCTGTAAAGGAGGATGGTCAGGTTTCTCACAGCTGCTAGCGCCGACTGAACCACATATGCCACATCCTCAGTTACAGACTAGTGTCTTCACTATTCCATGCTTGAATATATTACTCTAGGATAGATTACACGGGCAAAGCCAAAATTTGTCTATACTAGAACTCAGAGCAGTAAGGTTGGGATGAGTTCCAACAGCAACTGCTAAGAGAGAGGTGAATTAGTGTTCACCAAGCATTCAAATATTGCAGAACTGGTCAGCACAGAAAAACATAATGAGGAATTTAATCATTCCCTTTTGAGAGAAGCTATTAAAGAAGGCATGAGAGAGCAAACATGGTAAATAAGGTGCAGAACAAACTGCTTAAATTGCTGCTAATTCTTGAAACTTTGCAATAATATCAGTATATGACTGTACAATTAAAGATGATACCTTAAAGTACATTTATATGGGGCTGAGTGAACAGACATCCTCAGTATGGGTGTTTTCTATATGATTTTGTCTACAGGAGTTAAAATATAGTTAAGAGTCTAGTTCCTTTAATGTGTTTTTATATATTTGCACATGCCTGTACTCAGATTTCCTCCAGTTCAAAATAATCAGGTATTGGTGGACCATGCAGCAGTGAATGGTTAATTCCATTTGACGATATAAAAAAAGCAGGAGTAGCTTATGAAAAGTTATCAGAAGTACTAAGTGAAGGGCTTTCTAGGATTTCCATTGATGTATTAGCCCAACTCTGAGCAGAACAACCAGGGGAACTGTCCACGATGATCTTCTCTTGTTTTCACCTCTTCCAACTGCTGTAAGGAGCTCCATTTTCAGCTCTGAGAATGAACCGTGATTTCATTTTAACAAGCTATTATTTCAGTAGCCTACTTAAATAATAAACAACTTTAAGAGCACAGAAGACATGTAATTTTTAAGACACATCCTCTTTCGAGGACTTCTGAGGATACAAACTACTTAAGAGAAAGAAACTGTAGAAATAAAAGTGAGATAACAGCTCTGAAATCATTCCCAATACAGTGAGGTTGCCAGTCTTTCTGCATTCCTGCCCTCATAACTATAGATGTTGGGCCTGATTCCCTGACTTCATTTGAGACTCCTTGGGGGAAAACGGATGTAACATACTGGAGAATTGTGTTATTTTCTAACATCTCTTTTTTAGGGGAGCAGGTCTAGTGTGGTTCTTAAAATCCTCAAAAGCACTGCATCAGGTTTATGTGAATTCTTTTGGCTTGGTCTGGTATTGCTTTTGTGGCATTGTTTCCTGATAGCCTATTTAAGTAGGTTTTAGCATTAACTTCAACTTCTTAACAAGCTTACATACAGCATCACATTTGATTTGGTTTTGCAAATGTCTGGAAGTTTTCATGTGGAATTAGCAGATCTCCGTCTTCAGGCCTAATGAACTCAGATAAAACTCAGCAGGATGTCCTGTTAGGAACTAATTTTTCCTACAAAGACAGCTCTTTGGTCCTCTTTTCTTTCATTGCATTTGTGGACTAGTCTCAGAGGCTCATAAGCTATCAGCTCACTTATTGATCCGCTGTAGAGTCACTTGAAAACATAATTTTGAAAGCAGCATTTCAGTGCCTCTCCTTGTTTGATCTCTTTGCTGTGTCGGACTGTGGCACAGTTTTCCAAGAGCTAGGTAGAAAATCAATTGAGGATTTTTTTTTAAGGCTTATAATACTTTTTTTTTTCCAGATCTTTACATCTGCCTAATTGCATTTAAAATGTCTCTCTATGTTACATTTTTCTGCTTTATTAAAATCTGTCCTATGATTCACATCCCTTCTCTTTAATTTAGCTACAAATTGATTCTTAAAGTATCACATTTAATAGCCTTTGGGACTTGATGCGCAAACTATTCTGACGTCTATTCATAGGCCTTTATAATGGGACCCTCTCCAGTTTATCCCTTGAACTGTCAGGCTCTCTGGGAAATAATAGCTCCTGACAGTTGTAGAGTTAAAATATAGGATTAATGATCAGCTTTTAATGTGCAAATGGAGTATTCAGCTTTCCTCTTACCCATCTTATTTAATGCAAATTCACTGTTGAAACAGGTAGCGTGAGCTGCTTCTCTCACTAAATACAGATTAATCTATCAGGGTGAATTCCTGAATCAAAATAGAAATTTGGATACACAGCACAGAGTAAATACAGAACAGTAGATTTGTGCTGACTTATTAATAAGTATTTTCTCCCCTACCAAGTCCGCCGTTTATTTTCAAGGTTTCGAAAGCTCACTTTCACATGAAAATAAAAATAGCTGTGCATTGCAGCAACCAATTTATGCAGCAGGAAGGAGTATGCTCTCTTCTATTAAATACAGCTGCAGAAAGCCCCATGGACTTTGATTTAATTGTTTCCAATAGGCCAAAACAATCTGCTACCCGCATTTAGTAAAAAGTAAAAAAAAAAGACAAAAGAAAGGGATTTCCACAGTGAAACGTGGAGCAATTCACGTGGTTTCATTAGGAGATTAATGACATGTTTGGGATACTGGGTCTTAAGAATTGTATGGTAATTTTCAGTAGCAGTATCCTATTAAAAAAGCTGCCCGTGTACACAAAATTAGACTATTTGTTTAGAAAATGTTATATGCTTGTGTAATTGGAAAGTGCATTTTAAACCTCAGTATAATAAGAAGCGTTTGTCCATGTTGTTCTGCAGTGATAGGCAGCACTCTGTCTGAAGAGGGGAGAACATGGATGGGCGGAAGACATTGAATTAAGGTGACATTCAGAGAACTTTGCACCATTTTTAGAGTATCTGGAAGAAAAAAGATTTAAAGGGTTATCTCAATGATAGTAAAAACATTAAAAAGTAAAATAAAAATGGACTTGTTCAGAAAAATCTTCCATGTTTAAGCCAGTGACACACCTGTCCATGCATTCTTAATAACCACTATCGTTCTCAAGAACATGGAACAGAAAGGTGTTCCTCAAAATCCAAGACTTAATCCTTGCAGTGCTTGAGTGCCTTAAGCTGCTAATGAATCAAAGAATGTAGTCTGTTGTCTGCAACTGTCCCTTTGAAAGGAGTAACATCAGAGCCTGTGGCAGGTACACTCTGGGCAGTGAAGGAAGAGGAAGAAGATGCTGTTGTGTTTCATATACATGCCACTTCGTATCTTCGCTTATTATTTATATCTTTGCAAACATGCTTTAACACTCTAAGGTTAAAATTAACATTATTTGGGAAACATGGTTCCAAGGCTTCTACACAGCCTTCAAGGGATTTCTTTTGTTGTTTTGATAACATTGCAAATTTACTTGGGTACCCCCCCACACTCTATGCTTCTAAGAATGCAAAGCAATCTATCCCTAATAGTTCTTGAGAAATACAAGCTAAATTTAAATTAACCTCACAGATACTGTTTTAAACAACCCTAGCTACTCGGTTCTTAATTTTCCACATTCTGCCTTGTGTTCACAGCTGCGCAAAGCAAGTCAAAACAGCAGTTGGGCAGCAGTTATGGACCTTCACCAGTGCTGCCTTCACCTTGCTTTGGTGTAAATTAGGGACAGTTCAGCAGAGAATTGGTGGTTGCAGATGCCAATTAATCTTTATATAACAACCATAGCAAGCAGGGGGTCACCAAATGGACTAAAGCTGTGATCTGAAACTCAGTGGTCCAGAGGATGCTTTAGATACCCTGTGCAAGTTCTGGCCTTCACTGGCAACTTGTTCCTCTAGCATCACTCCAGCAAAGTTGTCCTGGTTGTACCATATGCTGGGCCTGAATCCCCCTGTAAAGAAAAACAAAAGATAAAATGGGGAAAATAAAAAGATAAAAATGAGAATAATTGGTGGTTTTGCCAAGGATTCACCTCCCTTACCCATTTCATAGCATGGTGGGATAAACCAATGCAAGGCCAAGGACAAGCACTGGCAGGAGAAGGGAGAGAGTAGGCTGTTGTGAGCCTACCTGAAAAGCTGTTCATCACATTGCACCAGGAGTAAATACTGTAAATTCTGGACAGAAACTTGCCTGGCATAAGAGGTAGGGAGGTAATGATAGAGCAGTGGCCCTCTCCTATCTTCCAGGCTTCTGTGGACAGAGGAGAGAGGTGTTTTCCTGACAAAAGGTATTGTTTGTGCTACAAGACAAACACAGGGAGGCAGGCTTGGAGCTTTAATTTTAACATTCTTCTGTTTTTGCTTTACACTGGCCCCAGAACCCCTTCAGCTTGCAAAATGATTGTCATGCTTAGTGGAAGTCAAACCCATAGGTTCTAAATTATTTGACTGTATTCTGTATTTTGAGACTATTTCCTCTAGAGAGAAGGTTTTAGATAAAGAGATGGGTTTTTTTTAGACTATAAGCAGAAATCTTTCAGAGTTCACTTAAATGAAAAAAGCTGAGTGAAAAATTAGACCTAGCTTTTATCATTTTTTATCAATAATACTTTAAGTTTCTTGTGATTGATTTGATTTTATAGTGATAGGCAGTAAACTTTTCCTTTCCAATTGCTTGATGGGAATTTAAAAATACAGATCACAAAACGTTCATCTCATGATGGGAAAAAGATTTTACTAATCCAATGATTAGAGACTAACTGACCATAGAATTCAATTGACAAAGGCTGAAAAAAGGTGAAAACAAGGAACTGCAGTTTATGTCAGATGATCAGTTTGAGGACTGGGCTGGGGAAAAGGGGCAGATCCAAGGATGGAGTTGCTGCTGACAGCTCTGGAGACTCACCCATTTCAAACATCCCAGAAATCAGATCCTCAAAGTGAAGAATCATGACCTTCTTCCAGCCACCTCCGTAATTCATCAGTGCACCAAACTCCAAAAAAGCACTTGTGAATCAGAGGATGTTTAATGTCTTGTTTTGCCTGCAAAGTTTGATTTTGGGGAATAAAAGGGATGGGCCTTTAATTTGGGGATATGGGCTGAGGAATGCAAGCAGCAGCATGGAGTAGTGTGAGCACTGAATCTCAGCTACTGCACTGAATTTTCAAACCATGGGTTTGAAATCCCCGCCTGTCCCCCTTCCCTCAGAACTTTCTTTTGCTCTAGCAGGATAAAAAGGATAATTTCTCATACCCACCTGCTTCAATGAAGCAAATTTTTTTTTCAAACTCCAGCTGTAATCCGAAAATGAAGGCAGGATTGAAAATGCTTAAAAAAATGTTGTCTAAACTTATATTGTTCAGGGGGAGGATGCTCACTGCTGCCCTGATTTCACGTGGCTAAGTGGCCATGACTGAAGGGAAAGGTCTCTCCTAGCTCACAGATCTGTCCTGTGGCCATTCAGATACCCAGATTTTGTTTTGTTTGTATTTTCTGACCTTGCATAACTTTAAAATGGCCATGCATAATTTTTTGGACAGGTTCCATTTGGGGCAGAAACCCTTCTTGACAGGTTCAGCAAAGGCTGCAATTTAATAGATGGCACTTCACATTCTGTCAAAAACACTGTTTGTAGTGCTCAGACACCAGTTTTAACAGCACAGCAGAAGTGCAAGCATATGTTATTTATGCTTTCTGTTTAAAATACTTTTTTGATATAGATATGGGGTCACATTTAAGCCCAATCATTGTTATCTTATGATGAGATAAACGTCCGAAGGGGACCTCTGAGGTGGAAATTCTGTGGATAGGGGAATCTGCCCCAACCAAAACCAGCTGTTATCCTTTCTGAGGAGGGGAGGACCTCCTTGGGGTGGTAGCAGCCCCCAGTGGTGGTTCCGCATGTCCCTCACAGTCCCTGTTAACAGTCATAAACGGAAGCAAACGCCTGCACTCATGTCAGTGGAAAGCTTGAAGAAGAACCTCTTGGGAACTTTATCTCTTTAGGGAGTGAATCCCACTGTGGCGTAGGGGTCTTGGTAATGCAGGAGGGGAGATTGTATGCTGCCTGCTCCCACTCCCCTGCATGTGGCTCACAGGCTAATGAAAGCCTATTTGTTGCTCTCACTCAGAGCAGAAATATAACATGAGGACAAAAATGTATCAAAATTACTATAAACAACAGCAGAATGGAAAACAAATATAATAAAATCAGATGGGACACTTCACAGGGTGGCTGGGCAGTTGTGTTTTCCCAGGGAAGAGCACTTCCATGGAACTGAAGGGAGTTGATTGGTTTGTGTTCTCACTTTTCCTAAAAACTCACTGTAAAATACCAGCAGCCTATAGGGAGGCCGGGAAACAAACAAACAAACCTTCTGAGGCTTCCCTCTTCCCAACCCCTCTCCTGTTATTTTTTTTAAATAGGGAAAGGGGCAAAGGGGCAAAGGAGCAATCCTTGTAATTGCCAGCCAGTAAATCTAACTTCAATCCCCAGTGAAACAATGGGACAACTAGCTAAGGGGAGGGGAGGTGGACAGAAAATAATGGGGTCACAATCAATTAAAAGGTTTGGTCAAATCTGACCTTTGTTCTAATGAAATTTTAAATCAGCAGCATTATATCTGGGTTTGAATTTAACTGCCTGTTTTTTTGGATTTTCCCTAAGAGAAATAATGCCAAAGGAACTTAGTTCATCTGGTGGAATCAAAAGATGTAGTAGGAAAAGTATGTTTTCTTCTTGCTTTCAACAGCTGTTAAACTTTAGCATGCAAAACTGTATAGGGGAAAAAAAACTTTCTTAAAATTCTAGTACCCTCTCTGTTCATCTAAACTTTGAAAATTTGTAATAAAGTCCCCATCTCTCCCCCTAAAAGTATCAAACCTCCTCAATCCCCCAGGAGGGGAAAACCAGGCTTGACATTTTGGATATGACCAAGACTAAAAGAGATTGTTTCATTTTCCTCTCCCCTCTGTTCCCCCCCCCCACTTTACAAATCAACACATTTTCCATATGAATTTTCATTCTGAGTGTGTGTGCAAATGTAGTTATAAAAGAAAGGGTCGCAAATCCCATTTTTTAAAAGAAAAAAGTCTTTTTACATCTTTTAAAATTAACCCCAGACAAAACATTGCAAGGCACAAACTGTTTCTCTCGCTATTACACAGCCTCTGGCAAGGCATCCAGGGAGCAGATCCAGGGAGCAGTTTTGAGACAGTTTAAACTGATTGAGCTACTCCCTGTTCCCTGGTCTGTGCCACATGTTGCAGATGTGCATTAGCACTGCTGCTTATCTGACGCCTTTTTTTTGGGTCCTTTTTTCTTTTTTTATTTTCCCTGGGTTTCTTTTCAGCTGTTTTGAGACTTTAAATTGAGTCACCAAGAGGTCAGGGGAGCACCAGGGCCAGCAAAAGGGCAGGGTCTGGGAATACGTCACCAAGTCCAAGGTGAGGATGGTGCAATAGCACTCACCATGACAGAGTTATTACTCTCCATCCATGAGGGTTTCTTACATCAGACAGCTTCAGATTCTCCTGCTTTCACAATTTATTTTGAACTGTTTCAACTGGATCACGAAATTAATCCAGCTAAGGATTATCCAAAACAGGCTATTTTTCATCCAGATCTGTTCCCTAGTCCAGCTCACTGGGCATCTGTGCCAGCACAGCGGAGACTTATGAAGAGCAGAAGCAACAGTGGGGAACCAGGGACAGGGATGCACTGCCCCCCCCAAAATACACTGTTTGGAAAGTGGGACTGGTTTGTGAATAAACAGTGTCAGTACTTAAGAAATTTCTGTTGAAAATGGTCTGTATTAAAAAAAAAAAAGAAAATTAAATCTGGCCTGTTTTTTGCAGACGTGTCTGTTCATGAACTTCTAACCAAAGAACTGATTTTCAGTTCACTCTGTTCCCTCTCCCACCATTCACTGTTGCCTGTTCTCAGCAGTCAGTAATTATCAACCCTAAATCCAACAAGAGTGATGTAATTTAAAATTCCTCAGATACCAGGTATCCCAGGGGTATCCTTCTCCAGAAATACAGCAGTTCTTAAACCAATTTTGGATGCTGGCTTTGGTGGAAGGATGGTAACTTCAGGACTAAAAGCTTTTGAAAACTCAGAAGTCATCATGGAATAATGACTCTGTCTCTGCAATAATAGGCTACCACCATGAGTAACAGCTGACATTTCAGACTCTGAATGATCCCTGGATATTTTCTAGCTCTTTTCTTTTTCCCCTAACCAATAAGTTTCTGATAACTGTGAGATACAACAGAGTGAAGTATGCTGAAGACATCATCTTACCTGCATATCTGATTCTATTATTTTAACCAGACCATTCCACTTAGAGGCTGATTTTGTGTGAGGATCACACAAACACAGAACCTATTGCATAATGTTTTTAAGTCAGACAGCAAAATAGATGAGCTCACAATATGATGCAGGGAGCTTGTGTTAATTCTTGCATAGTCTTACCAGATTTATCCTGAGAAGTTGTTGAGACTTCCTGCAAAAACTGTTTAATAGCTTCAGTGAAAATAATCAAGCTTTTATAATAATACTGCTGAACAAATCATGACTTTCCAATATCCAGCCAAAGCCTGATTACACTCATTGAAATACTAATGTCAATATTTATTAGCTAATATTAAAATTACTGCCATCTCATTTTTGCAGCTAGTCAGAAAATCATTATGTATCCCTTTTCAAAAAATCATTGACTTTTCCTTAGCACAGAAAACTCTATTATCAATCTTTATAAAATATTTATGGCTTTACTTGACATTCTTATAATATCCCTAAGAGAACAAGCAGCATTCCTTTTGCTGAAAATAAGACAAACATTTTCTCCCTAAAAAAATAATCAATGAACTAAATGTAAATTAAACCAAGTCAAGCCAGAAAAATGAAAGGCTACAGCTAGTTTGTCTGCTGTTTCCTTGGAAAAATTGAAAGGATATCTGTTTTAACAACTTTATTACTATTATTTGGGAATAAAAAGAAGCTGTCTCTAAGTGTCTCTGAAGACCAAATTATTATTCATTTCACACCTAAGAAAATGGAGAGTGCTCTTAGGCTAAATGGAAAGGCTTTTCACCGATTCACTGATTTTTCTCTGCCCCTGATTGTGCCACCGTTTCTTCATTAACACCATACCCCCCCTCTAAGGTCCAGGGCAGGGTTATTTTCAACTAAGAAGCGCTAAATCACCCATATTTTCATTAGAGGCTGACAGAGCTCCATATGATCTGAATGAAACATAGCACTTTCAACGTTGCTGTGGTCTTACTTGATGCTTATTTTCCCTCCTGTAACTGCTTTAGAAATCCTGATGAGTCGAGTTTTGTCTCCCTGTAATCGATTGGTAAGGAGAGAAGGTAAAAAGGGACACACACACCTCCCCACACCCCCAGTATCCCCGCAGGAGCCATGTATTGGCAATGCCCCTGGTTTAGTGAGCAGTTCTGCCTTTGTAGAAACTTTTTACATGCAGTGGGCTTCTTGCACTTCTCTGTGTTCTTAGCTGCATTGCCATGGCAATAGGGAAAAACACCATGATGCAGATTTGGAGAGAAAGGAAGGAAAAGGGAGATAAAATGCCACTGTCATCTCAAGGCTAGATGAGGTCGGAATCAGGCTAATTTATCCATGAAGTTGAGAGACATGCAATTTGTAAGATCAGAGAGGTTAAAAGGAGTCCTGAAGTGGAAAATCTCCAATTCATAAACATATCAAGGTGTTCAACGTGAGGATCTGGATTCCCCTAAATTGGGTCAAATAAGTCAGCCTGTACTCAGATAGGGATATCTGATAAAAAACCTCTACTAAGGAGTAGGGGATTGCTTTGTAAGGAAGACATAGCATTAAAATTAAGATTCAGCATTATTTATTGTATATTTTTTATTTTATATAATGAAAATATATGTATTCATATACATATATGTGTCATTTTACATTTTTTCAAACTTTTTCATAGAAATTTGTTAAATAGCTTATTGCTATTTATATAAAAATGGTCATAATATTTTCTGTTTTCCCAAAGGGCCAGCTATTCCTCTCTTTGAAATTTAAAATTTTTTTGGCTTAAGTAGAATTTTCCCATTGCACTGACAGCTCCAAAATCTCGATGTGTTGCTATTTCAGTTCAAGCAATTAGAGAGATGGTGGGCCAGTCAAGGTGAACAGAACAGCACAAGAGCTTCACCATGGAGTTCAAAGGCTAATCTTGCAATCACTTACTCTTAAACTCAGCATCATTACTCTGGTGACAACAATCCTCTTACAGAAACTGAATCATTCAAATGTTTGCCCATGTGAAAAAACTTATGCATCCAAGTAGTTGTCTTATGTGAAACCACTGCCCTGCCTCAGGTTAACCACATGTGGATGTAATTCCAAGGATGAGGAGGTTCCCAGGGTGATGGTCCTGGGGGTTTAGCAGAGTAAGCCTTATTGACCACTGTATGAATAAAGCATCATGCGTGTGATCAGGCCATTAGCAACGTGCAAAAAATTCCTCAAGCAAATATTGATGAAACACGAATCTAAATTTGGGAGAAAATGCAGATTTGATTTTCAGCAGCGAATTTTTAACTCAAAAATGTCTCTTTAAAAATTCACTGCAGTAAGATCAGTAAATATAAATAAAACATGCGAAGAATATTAATCTTAGTAAAATTGAAGAAGCACACTGTCAATTACTGTCAGACACAATATAAACTGACAGTTGCATGGCTTTCAGCCTGACATTGGGATCGTTACCTGTCTGTTTCTCTATCAAAATACCTACAGGGAATAAGAGTTTGCAGATTGCAGGCATGGGTGGGAGTGGGGAAAGGAGAAGAGCAGTTAAAATGGAAGCCTAATGACAGCTGTGAAACACATGTAAGCCACATATTCATTAGAATTAATCATCAGTCTTAACGAATTTCTTGCATCATTCATTATCATTGTTACCGGAAAAAGCTTTAAAACAGCATCTATAGCTTTCAGATCTCACTCCTCCCTCAAATTAAACTCATACCCAACACCCAATTCTTTTCTGGCTGCCACACATACAAAATCTATAGATGAAGGTTTAATTGTGTTTTCGTAGTAGTACAATTGACAGGAGAGGGTCAGAGATTAGAAGTGTGAAAGGATGTTGCAGGCTTTTCTACTCTTCTCTGCCAGCCAGGCTCCTCTAATAGTCCTCCCACCCTCACAAGATATCAGAGAACCCCCCCAGGGTTCACCCAGAATGACAGACAGGACAAATGACTCCAGGGCAGCTACCTCTGTGACTCCAATGTGCCCTCCCAGGTGTCCATCCTGGCAACAGTTTGGTGTAAGTTGACTTTTTGTTGAAACTATAATGTGAAAGGATGACTGAGGTCACAGAGAGCACTCACCATATTCCCTCTGGGCACCCAGGATGGTTGAGGTTTGTGTGACCATCTCTGCAACCAGGGAAGAAGAATGGCTGGGGAGATTTTTCTCTGGATCTAATGATTTTACCACCAAAAAATTCACACCTGCAAGTCCTTGATTAGGGTTAAGACCAGTGGACTGAGATTAGTTTTAAAAGTATCACTGAAAAAGCTCAAAAAAGTGTGATGCTCACAGTGAAGATGGGTCAGGCTCATGTTTAGGCATTGAATCACTGACAAGTGGACAATTGGATGCACATAGCCACTGATGTACCAGCATTTCCCTCAACAGCAACTGGCTGGAGGGTCTGCGATCAAATTGGCAGACATGGAAGCTGTATGATGCCACTGTACTGACCTCTTGGAGGATTACTCAATTCTTTAAAGAAAACAGATAATGATGCATGCAGGAAATGCATTGAGGTTCATCTAACTCCTAAAGAACAACCATAACCAGGCGTGCAGTCAAGTTGGGCTAAGGCTTTGGACAGCATGCCTGAGAAAAGAAAAACATTTCAACTTTTTCCCTTTCAGCTCTAAATCTGTATCTTAATATGCTCCGAGGAGCAGCATCCCACAGCTACACTATTCCCACCTTCCCATGCTGGCTACTGTGGGTCTGAGGAACCTTCTAGGGCTCCTGAGTAGCTTTTCCTGGATTAATGCTGGCTATAAGAAAGCACACCTGAGTGAGCAACACAAACTTTTTCTATTAAATTTTACTTAATATTAAAATATGTATCCATTTCACCCATGCTGAAAGTCTTCACATCCCCTTGTCATAAACATTCATGCAAAAAAATAGCATTGGTGCATCTTTATGGAAAATTTTATGCACATACAAAGTGAAGGCTTTCATTTTGAAATGTATTTTTTGTGAGCCTTCAGCCCAGAAACCTGATGAAGGCTGCATTCACCCACTCTAGAGGCAGAAATGTGACAAATCACCATCAAAAATGCAGCTCTGGTGGCAAGTGTTTAAGATAGAGAATGAAAAATAGCTTACAGGTAGAATCTTTGCAACATTTATCAAGAATTTTAATAACAAGTACATAAAAAATAATGCAATCTCCTCCTAGCTCTAACTTGTTAAAACTTGACTGAATTTCAGAATTTCAACAGAATATTACATTAAAATTTCAACTGCCAAACAAAAATAAACTGCATTGTCAATGGTAATTTATACAGTAGAATTCTGTGCTTTTTAACTAGTTCCACCAAATTATCAATTAGAAAAAAAATCAGGCTCACAAAGCACTTTACTGAGGGCTCTCTCTGTTACAGCATCTAAGGTGAAGAGAATGGATAGAGTAACAGGAAGAATTCTCACTTATCCCATGTAGTTTGCTTTGCTTTGATTTTTTTTTTTTAAGTACAAAAGGTGGTCTGAAAAGTGTCTCACACTTGATAATTTCAGTAAAAATTCCCTGAAAATTAAAGAGAAAGGAACATCCTTTGTCAGGTGGCAAAAAATTATGCTGACATTTATATTTATTAAAAATTTGTAACTGTTCAATTTTAATACAGTCTGGTCATAAAGTACTAATTTTCAGTCCTTCCTTGAGTACAATTCCCATTAATAATTGCATATAGTTATTTCTGCTATGGCACTATTTGCAATCTGCAGCTAATCTCTAATCTCTTTATTGAAGACGCTTTACAAAATACAGAAATAAACCTTGTCCCTAGGAGCTACAGTGCTGACTGCACAATTTCAAAGGGAGGAAACTCTATCTTTCAATTTCATATTTGCTGAGGATACAATAGAGTCAACATTACAATTGGTATATTGGGTAACAAAGGTGATTTTCAAAGGCAGACTAGCTTGCACAAAACCAAGAAATAGTAGAAATTACACAATCCATTATGTAGACACTTTTTCAAACTGAACAAAATGTGAGCTATCAGACAGGGGCTGAGTGCCCATTGTGATTCATAACATCATCACCCCATCCTGAGTACGTGTTGTAGGATCTGGACTTGCTGTTGTTCTATGCACAGGTGGAATTCTAGCACACAAAAAATTGCCAGAATTCCCATTTTTGTGTCACCACATCCTTAGGATATGAAAAGATGCATATGTTTATTTCCTATTTATTTAATAAATCAGCAAGCCATTTAGCAAAACAAAAGCAAAAGTTTCCCAAGTTTATGGGCATAATTTATATGGAGATTTCTTCTGCAGTGTCAGGAGCCCCAGGCACTGACTATAGCTTTTCTGTCTCTCCCTGCCTCCTCTCCCTGGTGTCAGTCATGATGTAAGTCATGATGTACTCCATCAAATTCTATCAGTGACAAGGATTTGACCTGAGGACTGCAAACAGGTCTCAGTAAGGGTCACACAAAGGCATAGCTGGGAAATGTAAAACTTTTTTTGTCTGGTTTTTTTAGTACGTTCTTCAAGAAGCTATAGATACAAGTCTATTTTCACTCTCTGCCATGCTCTTTTACTTGCATTTTGAAATTAACTTAGGGGAGTTCAAATCTCAAATCCTAGTAAGCCAGAGCAGTAAGTTTTTTTAAACCACACTCCTTTCTCCATGCTTTGATAATTGACCACACTAGTCCTTCACTGTTAAGAGGAGACTAGGCATTCAAAAGTTAACATGGAGAAAAGCTTAACCATTGCTGAAATTATGTGAAGCCTTTCAGTGAGGGGAAGTCTTGAAACATCCCTCCTGCCTTCCCCAGCACTGTACCATATGGAGCAGGGAAGGGGGTTTGTGGTGCTCATTGAGTGCCTGTGAAAGTCAAGAGACTGAAGGATAGGCTCTTGTAGATTTCTTAGAGCTTAAACACTACTCTACTTTGTTCTTGAATCAAGTGTGGAAAGTGAGGAACAGGTGGCCAGTGGGCTGGGAACAAGCAGCCCTAAGAACAAATGATTTTGAATGAAATATTTTGGCAGACAAAGAGATTTCTCCCTTCGAAGAATCTGATTCACAAGGGAAAGAAACCTGAATTTATTAGTGTATTATCAAGGCTTTATGGCCTCTCTTGATAACCGCTAAGGGCATGCTCTCATTTGGGAAGAAATCAGTCCTTTTAATCAGCAAAACTCTGCATTTGCACTAGACTCATTACGTTCATCCTCAACACAGTCAAGTTCAGCCTCTGCTACTGACATGCAACATCTGCTTGGTATCATGAACTGCTGCAGGGTGTCATGTACAAGCTTGTCTTACAGGTCTTGCTAACACAAAGGGAGCCATGATGCTGAATGCTCACCTATTAAACCAGCAGCTGGACATCCAAATATTGCTAGCCTAAGGCTCAGAAGAACTCGCTGTCTTGAATGAAAGTAACAGATGACATAGGTCTTCAGCATTTTCTTTCAGGGGCAAAACAGATTTTCACATTTAATCTAGGTGTAAGAGTTCCCCCTGAAATCTAAAAAAGCCTTTCTTAGTGTTGTGGCAAATTCTAGATGTATAAGCTAAGTCTAAAATGCACCAAATTCATATTCCTTACTTTTAAATTAACATATATCATTCCAATGATTTATCACTAAAAGTAATACAGAGATGAACACACTAACTTGAAACTTCTCTGAAACGGTGACTTGATGTTTAGGTTAGAAAAAAGTTTCTCAGGTGTTTGTGGACATACATATTTGACTTATAGAATCATAGAATCATAGAATGGTTTGGGTTGGAAGGGACGTTAAAGTTCCAACCCCCCTGCCATGGGCAGGGACACCTCCCACTACACCAGGCTCACCTCTAAAGAAAAACAAAATTGAAAGGAAAGGGTAAATATGAGAAAAAAAATACTGAAAATTTGTTTCTGCCACTGTTTTTAACATGAAATCAGATCTTTGCTTATAGCCCTGAACTCTACTCTACTCTACTCTACTCTACTCTACTCTACTCTACTCTGCTCTACTCTATTCTACTCTTGTGAGACCACGTTCAGAGTCCCGTGTTCAGCTCTGGAGCCCTCAGAATAAAAAGGACATGGTCATCTTGGAGTGGGCCCAAAGAATGACCACGAGGATGATTAGGGGGCTGGAGCACCTCTCCCATGAGGACAGGCTGAGAGAGTTTGGGCTGTTCAGCATGGAGCAGAGAAGGCTCCAGGGAAACCTCATAGTGCCCTACTAGTACCTGAAGGGGCATAGGGAAAGCTGGGGAGAGACTTTTTGCCAGGACATGTAGTGATAGGTCAAGGGTCAGTTGTTTAAGCTAGAGCAGGGCAGGTTTAGATTAGACATTAGAAGAAAGTTCTTAACCATGAAGATGGTGAGATACTAGAACAGGTTACCCAGAGAGGTGGTGGAGGCCCCATCCCTGGAGACATTCAAGGCCAGGCTTAATGAGGGTCTGAGCAACCTGATCTAGAGGAAGACATCCCTACTGACTGCAGGGGGTTGGGAAAGATGACCTTTGAATGTCCCTTGCAACTCAAAGCATTTTCAGAATCTGTGATTCTATAATTAGAGTTTGAAGAGCAATGACATTCTCCTTCACCTGTGATTTTGAAAATATTGAATATTAACTTATTCTTGATCTGTTCCTTAAATTGATAAAGAGGCAGAGCTATCCCCAGCAAAGGCATTGGTAGGAATTAAGTAAATAGTTTTCCAGGAAATGAATCCTAGCCATTATTTTGCTTCACCAAGCTGAATGCCCTATTCAAGAACACAAACTTTCCGTGTGGAACAAAGGAAGCTTGATAAAAACACATATGCACACATTCTTCTCTGCTCCCTTTTTTACACTTTTTATATGTGAATCAATAACCACGCATTTTTCATCCACAGTGTTCATATTGAGCAGAGTCATGACAGATTACTGCACTGAAAGCTGGTAAAAGCTTTCTTTGAAAAATTTAACCTGTCTGGAGTAGTGAAGATCACCTGATTGTTTCAGGATATTTTTAGTAAGAATGATAGTTGGTATTTAAATTAAAAATTAAAAATCTTCATCCTCGACCACATGCTTTTACTGCCTTGTCAAGAACTTCACGTATTTCCTTGTTGATAATAATTGAGTGGTTTGAGGCTTAAGTATTTAGCAGGAGGCAAAATATGGTTTATCCTGTGCCTCATAGCCAGTTCACATATCCAGTTATACTTTTGCATCTATAATTTGATGGATCAGGAAATACTAATCTGGATTAGGCTGTAGCAAAGGATAAAATTATTGTTTCAATCTGGAGAAAATTCTGGGATCAGTCTGCACAAATTTTTACTTTTATATTCTAATAAATTATTGTTAATTTTACTCATAGGAATTTTATCCTATAGGCAAGGACTTGATTCTGATTGTACCAACAAAATCAACCAATTGACAAGTTTAAAGATAGTAATAAATGCATTGTGAAATCAGTATTTATTATTCCATTCTATTAAAAGTCATAATGCAAACCTTTACTGATCCACAGCAATAGGCATGCCCCTATGAACTTTCTGCTTCTGGCTGCCCTAAATTGTTCTAAGGGGGACTTTGACTCCATCTGTGTCTGAGTTGAAGTGTCTTACCTGCATCTCACCTGCTGAAGCAAAGGGCAAAGCATCATCAAGATGATGAGGTGCTTGTGGTTTTTTTTCTAATGGGTATCCACCATTGTAATATGCAATAATAATAATGTATGGGTAACACTATCCTGCTCAGGATTGTGCTTTTCAAGAATGAGATCTCTTCCTCATTTCCTGTTCCCATATCCTCACACTTATCATATTTCCTATCTCCTGGCACCCTTTTCTTTCAGTTCCTTTCCCTGCCTCTTCTGTGTTTTTCCTTCATTTTCTCCACCTTGGTTTTAATCTCAGTTTCCCCATAATTGATTGTATCTAGTCAGCATTATCATTGTCCTATTCCCAGTTTGCTTGCTAGCCCTGTTCTAGCATGAATTTTTTGAGAACACTAGTGTTCAAGAAATGGGTTTTAACAAACCATACTTTAAATAAAACTGAGTGCTTCTGTCCTGAGACATTGATGTACATTGAATATGTAATTAAATATCAGCAATGCTGACATTTATCAATTAAGAAAAATATCCTAAGATGCAAAATGGCT
Organism: Turnix velox; assembly: GCA_013400935.1. Lineage (NCBI taxonomy): Eukaryota > Metazoa > Chordata > Aves > Charadriiformes > Turnicidae > Turnix > Turnix velox. Next base: position 190,764 of record VZTY01015193.1, read on the forward strand.
CATTTGGGGGCAGAAAGTGAGTCAAAGGCAGAGCCAGGAGCAGAACCTCAGACTTCAGTCTTTTTGCCATCCATTCAATGTCTTTTGCTGCCCCATGTTTGCTATAACTTTCACCTGATGAGGTCAATATACATTCAAGTGAAGTCCAAGCCTCTAAGCAGTAGAAAGCATTGCATTTATCTATATCTGTGCTGCACATGTACAGAAAAGTTCAAAATTTATATAAATTATAAGGGCATATTCAGAGTTAATGGTAAGCTTGGTCAGAGATGTCATGATGTTTCAGACTACCTGGGTTTGTTGTTCAGTATGACCTTGAAATTTGGACAAGACATATGGAAACATTCACAACGTTTACATCAAAATAAATCATCACGTGTGATAATTTGCTTTTCATGGAAAATTAGAGACTATAGCCCACGTACAACCAATATAGACAATGTTTTGCTGCAGTTTGTAGGGAAGAATCCAGCACTTCCAACACACCCACAACAGGTATTCAAAGTGAAAACCAACAGCAGATGCATACATCTTTGTGAAGTAAAACCACAGTCATTATTTTAATTTCTTTTCTGTTTCTTGCATTATCTTTATTGCCTCCCTAATTCCATTTTACCAGCTGCACACATTCTGTGAGATCCAAGACTTTATACTCAATCCAATGTGCATGAGTATTAACTCTGTGACATCACATTGGATGAAGTAAAGATGTTTAGAAATTAGGCGACTATTTTTGGCTTAATTTTATCTTTAGCATCAACAGCAAAGCCATAAAATAAATTTATGAAATGAACTCCCAGAAAATCAGTCTTATGAAGAAAACTACTGAAAAGTTTAACACATTCCCTGGTGCTTTAAGCAATACCTGGGGAAAAAAATAGGTATAAAGCTCTATTTAAGTTCACTGCTACATTTCTCATTTAAACATCAGTTTTAAATGCTGTAGAAAGTCTAGTTTCTCTTATGACCTGCATAATAATAGAACATATTCTACAAAGTAAATTAGCAACCTTTGCATATCAAAATTATACACAGAGTTTCTGAAAACAGTAAGAAAGCTGGCAATTTTTTATTTCCATAGCAGTAGATATTCTGCTATCCTATATCTGCAAAGCTAAAAGGATATTCTTTATGGTTTAAGCATTAAAAAAGCTGAATAATTAATTTCCAGAAGTATTAAAAGTACATAAAATTATGAAAAACATTATAATAATTTCCTTTATTAGTTTCCCAGTTTGAAGACATTTCAAAATACTTGTGAGATACTAATTTTACAGATATAATGTCCTTGGGAAATGAAACTTGGTTCCTGCTACCCTAACTAAACTTGACTCTTTGTTTACTTAATGGATTATTCAGCTTCTGCCAGTTCTGTCCTTACTGAAATAGAGATCAATTTCCTGAATAGTGGTGGAATAGATATTCTTAATTATTATTGGCCATTATAAGATCTGAAATAATTACTGAATTCTTAGATTACTTTATAGTATGTTTAAAAATTTTGGATAGGAGGGAGAGATGAGACAGAGAGATAACTAGGTATTTAACTATTTTTAATTCAATCCTAAAAATGAAAAGTGAGGAAAAAATAGTTTTTGCAGCTCTTCCTTCTTGTCAGGTAGATTCAATACTAAGAAAAAGTTTAGCTCTGAAAAGTTATGCTTTTACTCTGCTTTTATGATGTATGACTTCAAAAGGCTGAGTGACTTAGGAAATAAAAAACCCACTTTGTTACATGGGATAACAATTAAAATTTATTTCTCAGGTGTTTTTGGCACCTTCTTTGACTTATTCAGAATGCTGGTCATTGAGGTGAGATTATGGTACTTGCCACTAACCAGGATTGAGACCCCAGCCTGACGTGAAGAAAGTATACTTTATTTATTACAAAGCCCTAGAGAAAAAAATAAACAAAACAAACAACATCTCAAAATATGTTAACCTTCAAAGAAGAATCACACAGGGAATTTCAACAAATACAAGGCCAGTATGACTTAAACTCCCAAAATGATCAGATTGAGTTTTTCATTCCTGCAGTGTCTTTCAAGAAGAAATAAGCATTTCCCTGCCCTTCACATCTTTCTGGCTTGCCACTTCAGGCAGCAATGTCCCCGAGGCAGGGACAGGCTCCCTGTCAAACTTGGTAGAGTGCCCACCCCAATAAGGCCCCATTCTTGGCAGGTCTGAAGATGCTACAGCACCCTCAGCATCACCAGCTCCGCCCATAATCATCCTCATGAAACCTAAAAGCCCTAAGTTCTAAAGGGGAAGAGATGGCAGGATGAAGCAAAATGAGAAATCACAGAGCACAAGACAAAATCTAGATCACTTTAATGGCAGAAGAGAAGGTGTTAATTCATAATGTCCATACCTTTAATTAAACAGTGCCTCAATAAATCAGCACAATTGTGGGGAAAAAGTTGTGAAAGTCTGTGTTGAAATTAAAAAAAAAGGGAAGGAAATTAGAGGAAAGGGAAAGGCCAGTGTCCAGGAACCAGCTCTTACATTAGGAATGGGGTAAATTATGCATCTTCATCAGAGGATCTGCAGTATAACATTTGCCAGTAAAAGATGCTGACTAGCAGTCACTGAACAAATTCCTGTTTGGCCAGAAAGCAGGTAGAGCAAAGTCAGCAGCATGGTAGGAGCCCTGCCTCATCTCCTCCTCAGCTTGCTGTGAGTGTTGGACTGATATTAATTTTGGGTGGGAATTATTTTCTCTGTACCCAAAGCTTTGTATCTCTATTTGCATAGCTCAAATGTGCCACTTCAGGTGGCTCTGGTACTACCAGAAACTGGACTGCAGTCAATAGCCCTTTTCATAAAGGACCACTGAACATATACTGGATATTACTACCTCAATTTTTGGCAGCTAACAGCCTGAACATGATTCAAATCAGTAACCTGGAAGGAAAAGTACTGTATCCTGTCACCAATCCTTTGAGCCAGGTCTCCATCTGCTTTTTTTTGTAATGGCTGTTCTGGAATCTAACAAGTAGCATCCCTCCTTCTCTCCTTCCTTTTTTTCTTTAGGAAGACAAGGAGGTTCCCCATCTATACTCATGTCCCATGGGAAGCTGCACATAAGAAACTCATGCTACTGCTTACAGTAAATCACACTGTGTAATTATCACTCTATTTCTCTCTTTTCTGTATCTTCATCAATTTCATAAATTGAAAATGTATTGGCAGGGAATAATTATAGTCTTGACATCTAGAGAGCAATGTGTCGCCAGAGGAAGTATGAATTGTTTTTCTTTCTGAAATGTCTATTCAAAGTGCATAGAGCTCAGGACTACTCTTTGCATCAAAATGGCACAGAAAAGCCATGTTTGAGTATTAGCTTTTGCCATGATGTCAAACAAGTATGCACAGATGGAAGGACAGTTAGCAGACAGCAATATGCAATTAGTTCTCAAGAAATAACTGTTAGGAGAACTTTTTTCTTTTTTAACTTGATACCAAACAGCATCAGTAACATAATTTTGGCTCCCAATAACCACTAAAAATACAGTAAACAATCGCAGTAGCTCTTTAATGGAGTCCATGTCCCTTTGTATCTGAAAGGCACACATCACTAAAACACTGGAAAATACATATCTGTACATCAATCCTTCCATATCTCTGTGAAACTCTTTTGAAAAAAATATAGTTATTGCTACTGTGAAAGTGGTGAGACACGGAAAGGGGTTGCCCAGAGAAGTTGTGGATGCCCCCTCTCCATATGTGTTTAAGGCCGGGCTAGATGAGGCATTGAGCATTGTGGTCTAGTGGGAGGTGTCCCATCCAACCCAAATCATTCTATGATTCTACTCTTAAATTATCTCAAGCTAAAGCTGAGAACACTGGGGAACACCTTTAAACCACACTTCAGGTTAGAAGACTTTTCTTTGACTAATGAAGCCCACATGTGTGCTAATCCTGCTTGGCAGCTGCAGCGTGGCACAGTCTGCTTTGTGCTATTCTTAGAGTGCCATCCACAAGAGCTGGCACTTGAGGCCATGCTCTTTGCTTTTACCCCAAGGAGTGGAAAATACTGCTGGTACACTCCAGATAAATGGATGAGGCAATGAGGCAATTATCTGCACATGCTAAAGTGCTCTGCATTCGTGGAATGGTTGGCTGACAGACTGTAATTGCTCCTCTCATGGTCCCCATTCAGCATTACCCAAAACGTAGGTACCTCTAGGGCAGCCAGATGACAAAAGCCAAAATATACACAAGATGTTGCAGATGAAGGAAGTTTTTTGCATGGATGCTAAAACAGTATTTACCACTGAAAGACTGCTATGGAGTCTTTCAAAATCAATCGAGAACAGGTCTTTAAGATTTCATCTATAATTCCACACCTTTTTTCCACAGAGAAATGACCTGATACTCATATTATTTGTACCATTTTCTGCCAAATCTTGTAACTCATGAGCAATGACTCTGAGCCCATTGCTGCAAATCTTTACATTTGTGGAAATTAATGTCTTCCTTTTCCTTGTTGTGAGAGAAGGAGAAGTTATAATCTCAGAAGGGATTAAATGATGCTAAAAGCTCAAGAAAGAAATCCCCTGAGATGTCTGACTTATGTTTTGGAAATTTATGGAGCTAAGGGATAGTAAAAGAGTAAAATTCATCAAAGACTTTTGGGCCAGTGACTTTCTCTGCATTATGGCAAAGCCAAGAACTAAACCTAGATACTTCAGTTCTGTGCCTTAACTAGTTTGCCATCCCTTGTCTCTGATAGTAAAGGGTGATGAAGTAGATCAAGCAGGTTATAAACCAGTATTACAACCTCATACTGAATTGTAGGCCAACTTTGTAATCAACTCAGGGCCAGGATTTTACTTGTTTCCTTCCTCATGTGTCTGGAAAATAGAACATGAAGTTAGATACACCAGATTTAAAAAAAAATATTTTTGTTAAAATTATTTAACTTGCTTTATGACTTCTAATGTTTGTGACTATACTGCTGAATTTAAAAGAACCAAAATCACCCAATTTAATTGGAAATGACACTTCCTAATAAGATGCTGGCTCTTCTTTTGATTTTTATTCCTTACACTAACTGGGGGCATATATCAAACCAAGTACGGTGGAAGTTCTGTAAATCTATTTTTTTCTTATGAAAGTACAAGATTTTGGGGCACTTTGTCCATCAAATATGTCAGAAGCAAAGGGTTTCTGTCATTTCCTCATTTTAAAATACATCCAACCTGCACATCTTCCTAAATGTGGCGTGGGGAGAGGGTGTTGCTTCCCTTTCAAGAAAGGATATTGCAAAGAACAGATAATGCCACTTGCAAGAGAGACATCTACAAAACTCATATATATATGCATTATGGAAGAAAAATCACTCCCACTTACTTCTGTTAACTGTGCTAATTGCCAGTCCTGCTACCAATCCTCCAGACAAGCTTTGTGGAAAAAAAAAAAAGTCAAACCAGAAATTTGAGAAAAGAGATTCTGTTATGCTTGATTCTTTCAGCTCAATTAATGAAGCTTTATGGCTAAACAATTAGACATTTTCAGAAATATGATGACAAACCATAATTCTTTTCAGGTGAGAAAATGTGACAGCAACACCATCAGCTCCTGCCCAGAAAGACGATACAAACACTGAAAACGAGAAATCTGGGAACCCTATTTTGGACTACATTAATGATTTGGACTTTTCTGACAGTTTCCACATTGAAGGATTGCAAATTGAAGGACTGAAGGATTTTTTGAAGGTATCTTTTGTGCATTGACAACTTTTGGTTGTGTGGATCCAGCTGATTTAGAACTCAGAATGAAAGACTGCCAACGGTGAGATGGTGGTATCATGTCATCTATTTGCCATGTGAAAAAGGAATGAGTTCAGATTGGACACTTTAAATTCACATAATTTCCTTGTTACATTAGGCAGATGGAGTCTCTTTCCAAGGACTGAAGTGCAATGAGGCCAAATGAGATCCCACCCCTCAGTCTCAGCCTTCAATCCTAATCTAGCGGCAGGAACATTTGTGATCGAGGTAGTGCATTCATTCTGTCACCAGAGAACTACTCCCTGGTTCTGAGAGAGACACAGACAGCTGAGTCTTCTGAACTTGTCATATAGGTCTTTCCTTTTTCTTCCTGTCCTAGGAATGAGGACCCAATCACAGGGTGTGTTTTGCCATCTGCAGGAATGTTGCTTCCTGCACTTCCATCCACCCACCAGAGATCAGCTCAGTGGGGAGATACTCAGAGGCATGGATGGGTTTTTGTAGCATGTTGACTGACTCAGACTGAGATGGTGTATGCAGATGATTACAGTCATCGTGAGGTAGTTACAAAATATGCCTTCATTTTTCTTCTAGCCTGGCAAGACAGTGTTCAATAAAAGCCATCATGCAGGTTTCCCTTGGTAAGATGCTGCAGCATGTGGCACAGCATGTTCTAATCCATGTCTCCAGGTGTCTTAAAGCTGTTCAACTAAATGGCAAGAAAGAATTTCTCTCCTAAAGAATTCCAAGCCACTTCCTCTTTACTCCAGATCCAAAGGAAGATTAATGTAAATGCTGCTTTAAATTATGCAGGGACAAAAAAATGCCCTTGAGCAGCCTGGAAACGCAAAGGGTAATAGAAGATAACAGAAGCTCTCTCTGTTTCAGCTCTTTTCATCTGTGTTAAGGGTACCCTGGTGACAGCTAAGTTTGTGACGTTTGATAATTATCTTGGTCTTTTTCATATGATATTAGCTGATAATAACAGAGGTGTCATGAGAACAACTTACATTGTGAGACACTGATTTAAAGGATCTGTGTCTTTTGCAATTTTAGATATGGACACTCCATACTAAAGTCCCATAGTACCTACTGATAAGATTTTAAAGATCAGATTCAAATTATGCTCCTGATTAGCTTTTCAGATTTAACATGAACCTAATCTGGGTCTCAACTCATCCAGCCCAGCTAGGTCAACATTACCTGATTTGCTGTTTATGTTTTTTTAGTTTAGCAGATGCCAAATAATATGAAAAAAATAGCTTACAGTCAAAAGCAAGCATGCAAAGATAATATTCTATAGAACACTTGGAACTGTATAACTTGCTGAAAGTTTCAGTAAGGGAAGAAGACTGAATCTGGCTTTCTTGTTTCTCAGATTGCCAGGTGTCTCCTTGCACAAACACAGACTGGCCCCATTATTTGGAAACTTTTTTTGAACAGGAGAAAGATAATCAATGGCCCTTGCTTGACAAACACAATACCATGAGGATTGCTTTTAAAAATGAATGTATTGAAAGAATTTGTTTCAAAATTTTAAGAAAGGCAGTTTTATCAAGATAATTTATATTGTTCTAAAAAGGCTCCATTAGTATAATAGTAGATTTTTCCCTGTAGTGAATGATCTGTTTGGTAGTAATTAGATAAGGAGATTAAACTCAAGGTACCTGCACAGCCCTGAGAGGACCCGAAGTATGTAGCAAACTGCAACAAGGGAGAAGTCCTTGAAGAGCCACTCTCTTGGCCTGACCTTGAGCGACTCCAAGACTCTCTCTTCACCCAGAACCAGCTCAGGCATGGAAACAGCCTCTCCCATGATGATCATTGGACACACTCTGCATGCAGCGTGCATCAGATGTGAGAGGACCCAGGCAGAGCCTGACATCTTTCATGGTTCCTTTGGTGTAGCAGAGATCAGGACCCATGATGTGAGGGATGTCTGGGAAGTAAAAGTATCTATAAATATGTAAAGGGTGAGTGTCAGAAGGATGGGCTCTTCTCAGTGACCTCCAATGATAGGACTCAGTGCAATGGCTGAAAACTGGAACTCAGAATGTTCCACAGAAATATAAGAAAAAACATTTTCATGGTGAGGGAGATGGAACACTGGAACAGCTGCCCAGAGAGTGTGTGGAATCTCCTTCTCTGGAGACATTCAAAACCCACCTGGATACCTTCCTGGTCAAAGGTATTCCAGCTCTGGCAAGGGGTTTGGACTAGATGATCTCTTGAGGTCCCTTACAGTCCCTGATACACTGTGATTCTGTGATTCTGTGTGTAAAGGCACAAAAGACCCAGGGAAGTTATAAATTGCCAGAATGAATATTGCTGACTGCTGTGGTGATGCTAGGATGATGGCTACCTAGGACATTTCTGCCATGGTAATTAATTGTGTACAATCAACAATGCGCTGATAGCAGCAAGCTTTGGTTTTATTTCTTCAGGATAACTCTGACTTGGGAATCCCACCTTCCAGAGAGCAAGGTGAGACAATGGAACTTTATGCATTTACCAACTCACTAGAGAAGGAATAAATTAATGCGTGTAACATCCATGTGGACAGGAAGAGTTATTGACTCTGTAGGTGATTAAACTGCATCTAGTGCTAATGACACAATTGAGTTAAAAGCAGTGATCATCCTTGCCCAAGCTGACTGGACAGGGATCCTCACTCTGCTTAATGGAAAACTGTTTCACATAACCAACAAAATTCCCAGAGGCCAAACCTTTCTCTTTGAAGCAAATATCAAGCAAATATGTTATGGCCTGGGAGAACTAGATTCCAATCTTCTGCACAGAGTTAGGAGAAAAATTAAATCAAAATAATTTATTTGTGGTTTTCACTATCAGAATCAATAGGAAAAGCAGGTATAAATCCAGCTGAGGTCACAGGAATAAATACCTGTCACTTCCTAGGGCTGTGCTGCCGGGTAATCCAGGGACAACAGCGATCTTGTTACTTTCCTCTGTATCCTCCATGTCTCCTGTTCTCTGCTTTGTTGTAGTTCCTTGCCACAGTAGTTTCTTATCAGTTTCCCCACTTTAGATTAATTCCCAGAAAAATGTTAAGATTTAGTATTGCATGAGGATTTCAGCCTGGTGTACACCACAGAGTATGCTAATTCTGATCAATCAGGGACAGAGGAGGAGGAATCAACAGTGCATGCCCTCCCCCATTAGCAATGCTGGGATTACTGTAAGGTCTTGATAACGCCATTCACTCTTAAAGGGCCACTTTTTGTCAGTCTGGTCACAGCAGCTGGCCATGAAAGCAAAGGATTTGGGTCTGGGAACCTCCATACAGGGTTTTTGTCTATATCTTATAAACAATTTCCAACACTTGCTCCCTAGCGTAATTTTTCCATGACCTTTTCTTTTGTGCTTGCCCTTGGCTATACATATATATCTATTTGGACCCTGTGCTTTGTCTGTCTTTTCTTTGGCTCCTTGGCTTTTGTGGTAGCCTTCCATTTGGAATCCCCTGCCAGCAGCACTACCTGTACCTTTTCTCTCACCTGCTTTGTGCCTGAGGTTCTCTGTTCACTTGCTGCACTTTAGCCACAGAAATAAACAAGAAGGGAGCAGGAATTAGCTTTGTTCAAGCTGCATTAAAGAATCTGAAGGCTGGAATTCACTCTTTTGCTGTCATTTTATGCCAATGCAGTCATGGTGGTAGAGTTTTATCCACTTCAAAACAAGCACCTGAGAGGTAGAACAAGGAAGAATGAGGAAAAAAAATAATTAATCTCTTCTTTTCTGATGTTTAGAGGGGGCAAATGAGGTGACTTAATTATAAGCCAGGGACTAGGTAAGCTTCTTCTGTGAAAACACTGTTGCTTTGCTTATCCAGCCTTAGGACAACTCCTTAAGATATTCTATAGGCAAGGCCAGCATTCATAAAACTTCAAGTCTTCAGTACTTGATTGTTGTTTAAATAAAGCACTTGTAATAAAAGGAAGTAAAGACTGATGTGTATAGAATAATTTCATCATGGTTATAATTTTTCCTTTTTCCTCCCATTGTTTATTGTGGTCCTTTTCCATGTTAAGCCTACATTATGCTGTAAAATCATTTAGTTGCTTAAAACGTTGTGTGTGCATATTGTGGTATATAAATACATGAACCAGGTTTACACTAGTGCATAGTGGGTGCTGTCCCAGCTATTTGGTGTGGGAGAACACCAATTCAGAGGACTGGAACCAATAATGCTATCTTCCCAGGGACTGCCATACTTCTGCTAGAGCCATCCACATCTTTGCAATATTTGTCAAATATGCTACCGCTGCAGCAAGTGAGAAGAAAACAGTCAGGCAGAATTTCTTTCTGCAGTTGGAATTTCTCTTGCAGAGATGGTGGAAAATCTGGCTCTCCAGCGTGTCACTCTTCTCTGTTGCATCAGACTAATTCTGTCTGTTTTCAGTGAAGTTACCCTTATTTTCACAGTGCCACGGAGGTACCACACTGTCTCTCTCCTTCTCATCTGCTCAGTACTCTGAATTACTATGGGCTCACACTTCACATCAAAGTCTAGCAAGAGTCAAGGATTTTTTTAAAGCATGTCCCTTCTACTTAGTAGAGATTCCTAATCCTTTAATACAGCTAATTTGGAAAAGTCAGACTCAAAAGGCTTCTGTTCTGTCATAAATCAATATTTTTAGAGACAGATGAAACTTAATGTACCCATTTGGCTGCCTCTCACTGTTTCCCATGTTGAGACCATCTTGAGATCCACAAATCTCCTTCAGTGCTATAGATGAGACTAAAAGGAGTTCTGTTTTCTTTCTTTTTTCTCAAATGTGTTAGCTAACAGGTTTTAGACTCCTGTTATTGACAGGACAATTTGTACTTTAATATGATTTAGTTGTTGACACACGCCAAGGGCTCTTGTACACTACCTAACACACATTAAAACATTACTTACTCAGCCTACACTGGAATATATAATAGTTAAAATGAGTTAGCTGACACATTTTAGAGAAAAATGCCACTTCTACTCAAGCCAAGACATTCTGTTAATGAGTTGAATATGCCTTCTTTTTCTCCAGCAAAGGGAAAATAGTTTTTATATTGTCCCAACTTTTGGCATCACATGATGGGAGAGATTCCCTGTGGGATTGGTGGAGTGCACTTCTGCCCTGCACGGGTGTGTGCTGGGCTATGGCTGAGTGCTCAACACTGGCTAAAGCCTTGCAGAAGAAGGAGAATAGGGCCAGGTGCCTTTGGGTGTAGCCCTTCTACATGTGGGACTAGGCTGTCAGTGGGGCCACAGCCTCTCCAGTCAGTCAGGCCAACTATTTTTTGCTGGCACATGGGGAGAAACTGAGCCAAAGTGGTGTAAAGTATCTCAGAAAGAGGACAATGGCCAGGGAATATTAGAATGGAGGGTAAATGGGTGGGTCATCTACAAAATAAATGGAATGCAGCAGGTCTGTTTGTCAAACCTGATGAGAGTGCCTGATCTTATGGGCACTGAAATCACTAGAATAGAATAGAATGGAATAGAATAGAATAATAGAATTAAGAACAGAAAAGAAACAGAATGGTTTGCTTTGTTTTGGTTTGGAAGGGATAAGGTCTCTCAGAACCCCATTCCAGCTGCCCTTGAATATTTCCAGGCCCTGCTAAAGAGTTTGTCCCCATCTTTCTTGTAAACCTCATTTAAGTACTGAAAAGCCATAGTCATGTCCCCTCAGAGCAGTCTCTTCTCCATGTTCAACAATCCAGCTTTATCAGCCTGCCCTCATAGGACATCATCACATTGCATTTCTCTAATAATTTTCGTGGTCCTTCTCTGGACCTGCTTCAACAGGCCCATGGCTTTCCTGTGCTGAGGGCTCCAGAGCTGGAAGCAATCCTGCAAGTAGGGTCTCCCTGAGTGGAGGGGCAGAATCACTTCCCTTGACTTGCTGGCCACATTTCATATACTGGTGCAGGCTACGATATGGTTTGCTTTATGGGCTGTAAGCACATGTTGTCAGCTCACGTCCTGCTTTTCATCCACCAGTACCCCCAGACTGTTCTTAGGAGCTCTGGCTCCCTTCAGTCTGTATAGATACGAGGGTTCATCCCAATTCAGATGCATTTGACCTTTTTGAACTTCATGTTGGTCACATGGATCCACTTCTTGATCCTGTCCAGATCCATGACCTGCCTTTGCAAAATTGGCAGGTGATGGTGAGGGTCTCAATTTGGAAACCTCCTCCCCCATCACCCATCAGCTATGAAACAGGATCACTTTGCCTTTTGCCATTTCTGTTACTCACCATTACCTTGAAACACCCCCAAGCACACCAGTCCAAATGGCATCTATAGTCCTTGAGCCATCTTAATTGAAACATGTTTGGTTGCATGTTTCTGTATCTGTAAAATAGTCCTCTGGTATTTTCATCACTTAGTACTATTTTACTTCAGGGTTGATTTGTTGGGTTTTTTGTCTGTATTTACAAATTCCAGTAAGCTATCCTTAAGAGAAAGGTGCTTTTAACAAGTCTTCCATTCAGCATTCATGGCACAAATCATGAAAATTCCTTTAGGCTATGCTGGTGCCAGACTCTGTGCCTCCCACTTTCATGTATGCTTATTAAAATGCATCTATTTTCTTTTGACCAAACTGTCTTGGTTTCAGTCATATCAGCGATGAAATAGAACTGCATTAGTAACCCCACATGTGCAGCGCCTGATCTCCTGTTTCTCCATGTTTCTTTAGGATCTTTTTCCTGCCTCAGCAGGGAACATTTTATTTTCTCTTCAGCTGTTCTTTTCTCCCTTTTTAGCCTTTTTCCTGCTGCTTCTCCCTCCTTCTTTTCCCCACCCCCTTTTACACTTAACCTTCTGTTTCTCCTCGTGTCCTGACAGGAAGGATATAATGCAATCGCTGCTATACAGTGACAAAGTAAATATGTAGCTCTGAATAAGGCAACAGGGTTGAACAGCCCTTTTGCAATATGATACTGCATAATCTGTTTCCCTTCTAGAGATAGTTTCTTGAATGCTAAAGAGTTGCAGCTCCGCTGTTTTTTCCAACTCAATAGTTTTTACCCTTCTTTTCTTTTGCTCTGCAAAAAGTAGTTCTTTTACTGGGACTGGTTCTGGAGCTATCTCCCAGCCTGAATCTAAAAGGAGAATAAAAGGCATGGGTTTGCATTTCAGATGATTCGCTCATCTGTTAAATGCCCGTATATTTTTCTGCACGTAGGAGAAAAAAGGAAAGCTGGATAATTTATGTGTGGTAAAGCCACACACACGCACAGAGACACAGGAAGACTTCTAATGCTAAATCCTTATTACTAAGCACCCAACACAGTAAGAGTTCTCTTTACACAACTGCTGGTGGCGTGTGGGCTTTTTAGCTTTCTCAAAGAAAACCATTAAGGGTAAAAATTTTTTTACTAAGCCTACATGACTCGGGGGTCTAAATTCCATTGAAAATCAATGGGACTTCTGCAGCTAAAAATTCCCTGTCACTTATGAAAAATTAGCAATACTAAGTGGTGCCACTGAAGTGTATTTTATGCATCTCCTACAAAGGGTTGCCTTTTATGTGCAACCAGAAGTTTAAATTACAGGTTAGCTGCTTTACGTAACTAGTTAAATATGACTAGTTTAATTAACAGCTTTGCAGAAACAGATGCTTTTTAATAGCTGTGAATTTAATTATTTAAAGGTACAGGACAACCATTGCAAATTCACCTGAGTCAGAAGATGGGATGTGGTTCTGGGTACATTTTTTTTGGCTGGAAAGCTGCCTTACGAAATGCTCTCTTGTATGCTCTCATGCCCCCTGCACCATGTTTCACTGTCACCCTGAATTGTGCTGATACAACTGGCTGTGAGGCTGCACTGTAAACTCATCTGTGAAAATTTGCCTCCAAAAAACCTCAGGTTCTCTCATTTCCTTGACCATTTTATAGAGCAGTCTTACAGGTTTATTGGCACACATCAGATAAATTGCAATTCAGGAGAAGGAGCTTATAGAAAACCAGAGATTTGAAACATTTTTAGTCTCCTTCTCAATTAAATAAAATGTACATGGAACTACACTCTGACATCATGGTACCATTGTTACTCTTCCAGCAGCACTAACATGTTAAAGAGTACCTGCTCCTGGCTGTTAATTACTGTCACTTTGCTGCCCTTTCAGTTTTCCAGGCTGTGTGGTCACCTAGAGCAGTCAGCTGGTCAAGGTTACAGATGTATAAATAAACAGATAAATATGGATTAATAAAATCCAAGTAAATGATAGGCAAGTGAAATGTAAATAAGTATACCATTTTTACCTGTTTCTGCATTACTAGATGGATTTTTTTGCTGGGATTTAGCAAATGATGTGAAAGGGGAAACAGGAGTGGCTAAGCTGGAATTACTGGTAAAACATAAATCTTCATAAAAGCCTCTGATGACAACTCATATTGATTCCAGTGGTGCATTTTGCAACCCTTGCAGTATATTCTTGGGAATGGTGGCATTAGGGAGAGTTGTGGAGTGGGGGACCTAGAATAGCTAAAGGGCAGGGAAGCAGAACCCCAGGATTTCCTAAGAGGTTGATTTGGGTGTTATCTTTAAAGGAAATATCCCTTCTGAAACATAAGCATCTAAATTCCTTCTGCTATTCAGGAAGAATCTGAATTTGCATGACCAGGAATGAGGTAATGTCTTAATGCAAAATAAATGCAAAGCAGCTTAGAGTTTCAGCAGTTTCTTTCTCTGAAGATGACACTAGACACTAAGGTGTCTCAAGTACTGAGGAAGACAAACTTTTAGTCCATGCTGATTTGTACAGATTTAACAGTTGAAACTGCGCACCAAAGCTATAGTGTGTCACACACACTGGAGAATAAAGAAAAAAAATTATCATCCCACCAGGAAATAGCAGAGAAGCAAATTCTGCACTAATGAATGTATGCCTTCATGACACTAAATAGCCCTCACCTAGTAAGATAAAGATGAAATCTTATAGCCAGGAACCTAATTTATGGGCTAAGTGTGTCTCTTCAAAGCTCGTTTCATTGACAATGCTTTTGTGAAACACAAGACCTGCCTTGTATAAGTAGGATTAAACCCAGAGCCTTATTTCAGCATACTCACAGTTAGTATGGAGATATTTCAAAGATCAGGCCTTTAAGAAGTCCAACAGAGATGTAATCAGACACAGATGCTAAAATTTTCAAAGTTAAATCCCTTGTTACCAACTCTGGGAGGAGCCTTAAGTATTGCAAACAAGCCCTATAAAATAATAAAAGCCACAGTTCTTGAATACACATGACACTGTCAAGGTCTCATCTGGCAATAAAGGCAATTGTGTTTTTGAAGTCTTCAAGTTCAGAAAAACATACATTGAAAAAGAAAGAACTTTGTATTGGATTAGAATCTACTTTTACATATGTGTGTTTGTATATATATATATATACACACACACACAGAGACAAGGTGTTTTTTTCCACTGCAGCAATCGGAGCTGTGATTTTATGAGCTGAAATATTTTAGCAAAGAAATGGCCAGTGAATAGCTTAACACTATAGTCATATCCTGATCCAACATGTTTGAATCCCCAGCAGTAATTCCAGGTTATATTACAGAAAAGTAATTTTTTTAGGTAGGGGTACCTGCTTAAAGGTGGGAAGATATGTGTGCATGTTTGTGCATGTGTGTGTTAAGGTGCTCATTCTCTAATCTCTTTGCACTGTTTTACAAATGTACCACACCTCAATTATGGGATATGCAAACTTAAAAAGGCCAGGTTTTCCACAATATGCTCATACATATTGTAAGAAATCAAGGCTGAAGAAATATCACTTAGCATCTCCTGTGAGCACACAACAGAGGAAAAGGGAAGAAAGGCAAAGAAAGAATCAGCGCAAGTAAATAAATTTTTAAAAAATTCCAAAATCAAGAGATTAATAAAGCTGCTAAATAAATATATTTACTACTAGATGAGCTAATGCTGCTCCTGAGGAGCTTTATTTACATGGTTGGCCTTTGCATGCTAGCTAATCCTTCTAGACACTGACCTTGTCAGCAGTGCCTGTGTAATCTTTGAATAAGAATACGAACTGTTCTTTCAAATAATACCTCCCAGATGGCTAGATGAGGGTTTTGCATGAGCATTACACATGTAAAGGGCCCAGAGCATGTTCCTCTTCCCACAGGCAGTGCACCAGCCCCTTCTGCTCATGTGATGCTACAAACAAGCACCCACTGACTGGGGAGTGCCACATTGCTGCAGCACAGCATTCACCTCTTGGGTCACGATGTTGGAGACTATAGATACCAAAAACATGCTGTACTGCAACAAGACTAGGTCCCAGGCAGGAGGAATAAAATTACATATAGGAGCATGTTAAAAACATGTTTTCACAGGGCATACAACAACTCAAATATTTCTGCATGTTGGAGACAGCCTGTCCAAATGCAGCATGAGCTAAAATCTGAACTCCCATGTGACACAAGCTGAAGAACATCACATAGGACAGTTTTCATTCAACCTGATCAGGAGTAAAGCTTCAGGTTTGCCAATAAAAGTTAAAAACATAATCATGTTAAAAGAAAAAAAAAATCAACAAAAAAGAGCTATTTATATGAGTACTTTTCAAATAAATTCTAGTGCAGAGTTCTACACAGAAGACAGAAAGATATCAAAGTTTGGAAATTTAAAGATACTCTAATGGCTAAGGAATCACTGCATAAATGTCTAATACACATTATTATAATAAACATTAGGCAAAATTATCAATAAATTGACTTTCATGGATCTGATAAGCTCTCTCTAACAGAACAAAGGCAACCAACAATGAATGATTTTAATAAAAGGCAATAAACAAGATCCATGTGAAAGGCTTTTGGTTATGAAACTCTTTGAAGTGTTCCTGAAATAGTTCCTGAGAATTTGTGACGTGTGAGAATGCAAACTATCCACAGAGAGTTACTGCTGCTACCTGAGCAAGTTTAATTCTATGTTTAAAACCAGCTAAGACCTGTATAGGTTTAGCATTTCACAGGCAGAAATGAAAAAGACAATCACGATCTGCGACATGTTTTCTCCAAATACCAAAACACGCAAGGGGTAGTTTCATATCAATTATTCCTTTTCCAGCAAATTACTTGCTCTGTGATAACATCCAGCAGTGGAAAGACTAATTTTAGTTGGGGAGTTCACAGAATCTCACAGAGTCACAGTCACAGATAATTTGAGGCAGAGAAAGTTAACATACTGTCGAAATATAAATGCTTCCTTCAGCTGATTCATTAGTTTGCATATCATAACAAGGACTTTGTGTTCTTGGGTAAGGTTAGTGCCTCCTGGACATCCTGCAGATGTGTGCATTCCCAGTATGAATTTCTTTAAATTGTTATGCAAACACCAATTCCTTTTAAATACTATAAAAAGACAGCTAACAACTATCGGCATTAGCAATGAATATTCCTGCAATGCTACTTCTTAGGATAAAAGAGACCATATTCTAAACAGATGTTTATCCATGAAGGAATGCTACATTTCTCATTAGAAGAGGTTTAATTGCCAGACAAACCTTGAAACAGCTAGTAAGTGAATTCAGTAAGTCCTGCCCCAAATCAGGGAGCCTAGTATATTTTGACATATTAACTATTTTTCCCCTCAAGGAAACTGTGAGCCAGACAACATAACAGCAGCAAAGTCTGAGGCTGGTTTGCATTTTCACTTTTCCTTTTTTCCTTGCGTGGGCGTAGTTTAAAGGTATGAGGCAAGCACAAAAGCAGCAGCAGATTTTGGCAGGCCTCAGAAAGGGATGAAATTTTTGGATTTTTAGCCTCAGAAAGGCAGTTCTCCTGCAAGCAGTGTAGCACCCAGCTGTGCTTTGGATTAAGCAAACTGATTTTGGTGGTTGACTTGTCCGTGTTATTTCACTGTCCTGACACTGGATTTTCATTTCCCTGAGGAGGGGTGGGAGAGTGAGGGTAAGGAGATGGGCACCTGCTACAGGGAAGAGGTGATGTGGGGAAGGAAGGAAGGAGGCAAGGAAGGAAGGTCGGGAACTTCTTTGATGATTTCTGAGGGGTTCTTTCATCTTTTTCTTGAGGTAGCTGAGATGTGGCCTCTACTTGATAATAGATTCCAGGGCAGCAGGATGGACTTGGAGACAGAGTCCTCTCTGCCCACTAAGGTTTCCAGGGCTTTCAGGCAATCATGGGAGCACCAACGGTCATTGGTCTATAGGATCTCAACCTGGACCATACGGGATCTATAGGATCTCTTTACCCAGACCATATGAAGAGGAGAACAAAGAAACCTTGGTTCTCTCAAGGATAAATAATGGATGAAAATTGGAAGAGGGTAGATTTAGGCTGGAATAAGAAAGAAGTTCTTTATTGTGAAGGTGGTGAGACACTGGAGCAGACTGCACAGAGAAGTTATGGATACCCCCTCCGTGGAGGCCAGGCTGGATGAGGCATTGAGCAACTTGTGGAAGATGTCCCTGCCTGTGGCAGGGGGGTTGGAACTAGATGATCTTTAGTGTCTCTTCCAACTCAAATTATTCTATGACTATGATTCTGTGACTGTGTCATTTGATGCTGTGCACCTCAATCTGACTGAAGAACCCTGACTAAGTGCCCCAAGGGCAAATTTGCCCTGAAACTCTGCCTTCATTGCACATCCACCACCTGCTCACATACCAACAAAAACCAGAAAGACCCTTCCTGCCAGTTAATGTATTAACCCAGATGCTTGGAGCCATACTAGATTTGTGGGCTTCATCCAGAGAGTGTCCAGGCCTGCAGGGAAATACAAAATACTCTTAGGGTCTGTGAAGGCTTTTGCTTTCAAGATAGCCAAGCCTGCAGCACCAGATGCTTGTTGTCTTGCTGCCAGATCCAAGCACAATCAGCCGATCAGAGAGCAATGGAGAAGGCAAACAGACCATACTCCCAGCCCTGACCCGTGTAATCCTTTTCTCTTTCCCCTTTTATTCTGTGGCCTTGTGGATAATGGCGTAACATTTCCTTCTAGAGGAAAGTGGGATGGACATGAAGCAGAGGCGCGGCAGTAAGCAGATGCTGAAAGGGTCCTGACACCAGTTTGACAGGAGGAGCCTGTGGTGTTAATGGCAAAACCAAAGAAGGAGAATGAATGCAAGTAGAGCATCACAGAAATGTTTGAAGAGGCAGCAGTGCATGGATGGACAAGGCATATCCGCGTCAAAAGCCGCAAGTAGGACAATCCCCTTATGGTGCAAACCAGGTTCCCACATGAAAATGATAGATTTAATTTCATTCATGGTATTTTAACAATAAATTCATTGAACATTGTGACATGCTCATATTTCATGGTAACAGAGACCTTTGGCACAGCAGAAGGGCCAGGCAGATTCCATGGACAGGCAGCATTCTGCCCTGTTTATGGCATCCAATAGTTAGTTCTTGATCAGCAGAGGCAGTGCCAGTGAGGAGGTCTGTTTTGTTCTGGGGAAAAGCAAATACGTAGAAGCATGAACTGATTCAACCATACACCAACAAGCCTAGCTAAAACATAGAATCATAAAATGGTTTGGGTTGGAAGGGACCTTAAAGGTCATCTAATTCCAAGCCCCCTGCCACGGGCAGGAATATCTTACACTAAATCAGGTTGATTGGAACCTCAGCAAGCCTGGCCCTGGATGTCTCCAGAGATGGGGCATCCACCACCTCTCTGGGCAACCTGTTCCAGTGTGTCACCACCCTCATGGTAAACACTTGAGTCCTTTTCCATTTTTCCCCCCGCTTTGCCTCCAGGCAGGTTCCACACACCCTTCTTTTTCCTCATCTCCGGCCTCTGCCCCACAGCAGCCCTTTTCCAGGCCATTTTCCCCCAAATCCCACACACCTGAGCTCCACAAGAGACTCCTCCCTTTCCCAGCTGTTCCCAATCAGCCCCCTCCACCCACTCTCCTATTTAGCACCAGTTGGGAAGGGCAGCAGCCTCTATTTGCCCCCCTGTGGGATGCTCCTCCTGGTGTCTCTGTTGCAGGACATCACTGGTGAGTTGCACTTCCCAAGGGGCCACAGTGGAAGGAGAAAGGCCAGGGGGCCTGCTGGTGCCCCACCTGGTTAGGCAGGGGGAGATGGACTTGCGTTTCATTTTAAAAATCTGAGTCAAATAGTAAGGGCAGAGGATGTTTTAAATCATTATTTACTTGTATGCTTTGGTCTTACTTTCAGTTTCCTGGGAGTAAAACTGCAGAAATGCAGCATTTGGCCTGAATTCTGTGCTCCTGTGAGCAATTATAGGCTGTCTGCCATCTATGCTGTGCTCTGATCTGACATGCCACCAGGATGGTGGACAATACTTGTGGCTTGCATTGGCTACAGTGATTCTTCCAAAGCAACTTCTACAGTTTTCAGTTGCTGGAAGAAGGCAGCTACCTGGAAATAGTCTCCTTCGCATGCCAGCTTAGACCTTTAACTGGATATAGTCACAGGTATACACATCTCTGGTGGTACTATAACCACCATTGAACCTAATCATGTTTAGGAGTTGTTTCACTTCCATTTTCATGACAAGTTTGTATAATTACTCTAAGTTTTCAGACAGCTTTGGTTAACATACAAGATAAATTTTTCATAAAGTCAGATGTAAACCTAATTCACATGAGAAGTTTGAAAGCTGGAAAAAAGCAAAGGGGTGGAAAGCAGGCTTACTATCACTGAACCTGGTTAGTAAAGGAACTTCTACATGAGGCTGGATAACTGGCTGTCTCAAAAGGCCCTAATGTGTGAGGTTAGCAGAAAAAAACTATATCCTTAACATAACAATTGACCAAAAGATCAGTTTTCTAAAACTAAATACCAGCGAAGTGTTTGGTCCTGATAAACATGAAGTCTTCCTGTACTTTGTTTTTTAACTTGAGTGTGTGCTCAAACTATTCTTTTTAATTGTCACTAGGTAGTGATATTCTTACAGCAATGGAAGAAACAAAAAGATTAAGGACTCCTTGGATGCAGTGCAGTAGATACAGTGCAGCTTGTACCTATTAACAGACTGATTCTGGACTTATCAGGCATCAACAGTGATGTGACCCTTATTGATGTCACTCAGTAATACCCTTCCTTTGCAACAACAAGGTCAGCACTGCACAGAGGCAGGCTCTCAGTTCTTTCTTAGTTAGTGCATCAATGTTGTTCCAGAACGCTGACCAGATGTCTCTGTCCAAAAAGTTTTTGGTTTGGGGTGCAAGCTCCAGAGGCACTGGACAAAGCAGAATGGATCTGACCATGGCTCGCAAGACACCTTTTTCTTCACATTCCTCTTCTGACAATTGATAATTGGCCTTTTAAAATGTGAAGTCATTCTGTGATCTGTGCCCTGGAGTATCTAACAGTCTCTTGCACTGTTGTCCAGCTGCTGCTCCTTTGAAGCCTGTATGAGAATAGGCATGCCTAACAACTTCAAATTGAGTTCCCAAACACAGCTTCAGGACAGAAGGGAAAGTGGATGCTAGTCTTCTCATGAAGACTTCAAGGAGGATCTCAGTATAGTAGCTACAGACATATTAGATGCTTACTGACAATTTTTTTTTGTGGGAGGTGTAATGCATAGAGGGATCAGGCATGGGACTTCAGGTTCTCTTGGTTTCAAAACTCCACCTCAAAGAGAGTTAAGAGTTGATTCCCTCTGATTGTTCTTTATCCCATCTCCTTTTCCAAAGGCAAACACCCAAGGAGCACAATATATGCTACTGGAAATAGCTTCAAAATAACAGGACAAGCCAGCTGTGAGTCTGTGTTCAATAGACAGGTTGCACTGTTTGCAGTTGATCTAGAAATATATCCCAGTGTATCCCAATGTACAAGTCAGTCACACACAGGCTGAGACTGAAGTGGACCTATGAGGTAAATATAGGTTAGTACTTGCAGATACAGGATGGAGAAGAACTTCTTTCAGTCCATTCAAAATATGTTTCAAATTTGTTCCTTCCCCTGGGATGTGAGGGGTAAACCATACTATAGTACAACAGATCAGAATTACAGGCAGAGAACAAGAAGGCAGTTTTCCTCTAAGAGATTGCCAGCACCTGATTCTCTCTGAAACTACATTATTGAATGGTCACAAACTCTATTAGCATACCATCATTTCTTCCAAGAAGGGTCTCATGGGTTTGATACAACCCCCATCACAGTTTTTCCTATTAATGCAAGATCTTGCCTTCAGATAAACACTTAGTACAGCATTTTGAACCCTGTCTGTATTATTATAAGGCAAGTCAGAGTATGACTGTCATTCAGTTAATGATGGGGCAGGGGGTGGCTTTTTGCCAAGTTTGAATTAGATTGTTTTTAAGTTGCAGCCTTTCTGGGCAAGAAATTATTAAAGAGAACAGAAAATTAAGTGTATTAGGAAGAGGAAATTTACTAACCAGGGGAAGAAATAATTAGAAAACTTGTTTATGCAGTGAGAGTCATATTACCTCTCTCACAAATCCTTTGCTCTGTTGTTGGTAACTCACTTTCTAGCTTTTCCTCCTCCACCAAAACCCTCCTGCCCTGCTAGTCTGCTGTTATTTCTTTTCCTTTCTTTACAATATTTTTCAATATTGCAATTTATTTTCATCCTCCAGATATTGCTCTGAGGTGGTTTGAACTGCCTGGAGGAAGGGGGCAAGAGTTGGACCAAGAGATTTCTTCCAACCTAAATTTTTCTGCTTCCTTATTTCTGCTCCATCCATAAGACAGCTCATCCTTGTATGTCATCAGAGCATTAAGGCAAGAGATGAGAACACAAGTCCATCACTCACCCACCCATCACTCCCCCTGCCTAACCAGGC
>VZTY01015193.1:213532-286413 GCA_013400935.1 Turnix velox
GGGGGAAAAAAGGGTATGTGGAATCTGCCTAGAGGTAAACTGAGGGGAAAATGGAAGGATTTGAGTGTTCACCATGAGAGAGTGAGACACTGGAACAGGTTGCCCAGAGAGGTGGTAGAGGCCCCATCCCTGGAGACATCCAAGGCCAGGCTGGATGAGACATCAAGCAACCTGATCTAGTGCAGGATGTCCCTGCCCATGGCAGGGGGGTTGGAACTAGATGATCTTTAAGGTCCCTTCCAACCCAAACCATTCTATGATTCCTGGGGCCACCATTCCCTGGCATATGGGCCTCCCATTCTGACATGAAGTTTCTGTTCCTTGCTCAAGAAGACTTTCATTTTCTTTGTAAATCTATTTTAGGTCAGATGGAAAGAGAGTTGGGGAAAGCATTCTTGAGCAGACCCAATGCTCTCTCCAATGACAGAAGTATGGATGGACACCTCATTAGAACAGTCTTAGAGTCAGGAATCCTTCAAGGCTCCTGTCCTCAAACCAAGCCAATCAACTGAAATTGAAATGTGTGTGGCTGTTAAATCAAATAGGGAAAGACAGCAGCCTGCATCCTATCAGATGAAAAAGCAAGAGCAATATTTGAGTCATCCCAATTAATGTTTATTTTTTAAAAACATTTTTCTGGAACGTCTCATTGCATCTCTGCACTGTAGTTATACATGAGACCCTAGTGCCCATGACAATTAAAAAAAATGTTTATTAAAATTCAGTCGCAGTGGCACAACATAGCATGCAATTATAAACACAAAACAGATGCAACACCATCTTCTCTATAGTCAGCGAAGATTGCAATCTGCAAAACCATGGAAATTTTGTGTCCTTGATTTAATGGTTTAAAATGCAGGAAAGCTGTTTACATTCACTGTCAAAATGTTTGCATTACATATGCTCACTGCCCCTGTAGTGGAAATATTTTTCCACTGACATTGCAGAATAAGCACAAAATGAAGATGCGCCTCTCCTGCTAACGAAGTGCCAGCATAATGCAGTTTCACCTCTGCTAAAACATTTGTTAATGACTCATCACACTGCACTGTTTGTTCCCTTTACCTTTTCTAGATAGGCTTTTCAAGAAATCTAGCATTATGCACATACTTTCACCTCCCCACTGATCGGATAGCCTTTTGTACAGTCCCACAGGCACTTTTTGCGTGCTAAAAAAATTAGCAAGATAAACTTTTTTAAAGCCCATTACTGCAAACTCACAACTGAATTTGGAAAAGGTGCAAGTACCTTCCATGGCACATGTTTAGGATCAAGTAGGTAAGTGGTTATTACAAATTTTGTTTTCAATTAAAAGGTACAGTGATTTCTATTTGTCTGTAGTCTTAAACCAGAAAGGATTTAGAAATTTGGGTCTCAGGGAGAGTCAGTGGCATATTTTTAAACCTCTTGCTCAAGCATCAGTGGACATACATTGCAGACACAAAATATTCTGCTACCAGAAGGTCTTTTAAATGCATATCTAAATGCATAGACATAGTGCTGGTAATGCTTAAGTTAATTGCTATGAAAATCAGAATTTCTCACAAGTCTGCAGAAATTCATTTAATTTACATTAGCACTGTACAGACTTGCCTATCTTTTCTCATGGTTTCCCCAGATTCCATGGGACTATTCCCAAGATTAAGCACATGCATAGACCCAAAGTCAAGGTCATAGTGTTTTATACTGGCTGTGGAGTATGACTCAGTCTCTTATTGTATGGCAGATTGCAAATAATTTTATTCTGCAGATAAGCAAATGGTGCCCTAGCTCAACAAAAAGATAGGTATATTCCATCCAAAGTACACCAAGTTCATTTATTTTTGTTGACTGTAGTTTGATGGGAGTTGCTGATACTTTTGCTTCATCTTATGCAACCAAATGAAATGTATGAAATATGTAACAATGATGAAATCTTATGCAAGAGTTTTCTGCTGTTAAACCTTTTCAAGGAAAGCACATTATTTGGTCAGATGCACACTGTGAAAGATTCTTGCAATTTTGTTTGCTTAGATTTTTACTGTGTGGCTTCTTTGTTTTTAAATAAACAGAAGATGATGTACATCTGAGCACACCAAGTGAATTCTGCAGATATTTTGGCTGCATTAAAGGCTTCTCTTGATGATATTAGAAAGCTTGTTGTCAAGAAATTAACTAGCACATTCTCAAGCCGCCATCCTACAGCCAGTTAATCTGTTAATAACAACTTTACCGTGCCTTTTTTTCTTTTTTTAATTTAATGAAACTGTAATTTTTCCTAGTTAAGGGAAATGCTATTTGACTGGAAGAATCTCTCCATACACAGTTTGATGCAAAATGACTGTCTTCTGCCTGCAGCTTAGAAAATTTGCATGTAAATTTAGAGGACTGACTATGCCACAGCAACCTGGCATTACAATGTGCTTAAAAGGTATTATCCCATCCAAGTATGAGATGGTTAGGATGTGTGAGTGGTTGCTATCCACGCGCAGACAGTAAGGTGGATTTTTCTTCTATAACTCTATTTAATAGGAATGAATCAGGCTTTCTCTCGTCACAACTGGACATCCCCACTATGCGTTCTCACTGTGAACAGATTCAAGTAACAACTCTCATCTGCTCCTCATGGTGTAGAACAGAATATTTTGGAGATTTTTATGCTTCATTTGTGAAGGCACCTAAACACGTGTTCAGAAATGCATCTCTTTCACCTGTCTGCTGATGCTCACATTACACAATGATGTCATATAAGTATTGAAACAAACAGAACTCATATATTTGAATTCCATGTATGTCCAGAGCAATGTAAGTTTTTCTACTAAAAGTGAAGTTTCCAGAGACAAGTATATTGAAATAGATCTGAAGCTGCTTGAACTCCATTTATATCCAGGCAAGTTATTCTCTGTCCCGACTGCCTTGTAACATTGCTGGTGGAACAGCTCAGGGTGTTTCCAGGGAGTTTTCGTTTCTCTGTATTCAGCCATCCAAGTCTCTGAAAGAAAAAGTAGCTTTTATTTTTTCTCTTTTAATTATTCACTTGTTTCCTGCATTGGGAATACTAGGTGAGAGTACTTTTGAGTTAATCACCTTCTGACAGACAGCACACAGCACTTTTCATATAGTATGAGCCTTATTTCTGTTTGTGGCATGTGTTTTCTCAAAGCTTTTGATCTCAAATATCAGAATATGCAAGGAGACAGTACTAAAGTGTGGATAACATCTTAGGAGAGCCGCACAAAATGTCTAAGATGAAAGCTACTTGCTTTGCTGTTGTGCCATGAACTTGAAACTTAGAATAGGGTCACTAATTCTGAAGCCTTTTAACCACCTTTAGGGTGATTTATGGTTTTGTGCTGAAATGCTATAGCATACTTAAAGGTTTTGGTTGGTTGAAGCATGAAATGACCTGAGTGTTGCCACGGGGGGTTGGTTTAAATTTGGAAGAGTTTTGTAGTTCAAAATTACAGCCAAACTGCTATATCATGAAGCATATACTTGCATGAGGGATTAGCAAAAAAAAAAAAAAAAAGTTTTTCTGCAAATGCCACACAATGAGTAACATCAAAATACTTAGACTTATGCTGCTTTTATCTAGTTACCACTCTAAAAGGAATCCATAAAAGTCAAAGGCATTTTGTCTCACCAGTTTCTTAGTGGAATATTTTGCATTTTCTTACTCAGAATGGCACTTCCTTCTGAGAGGATTGAAATCAAATGCCTTTTTCCTTTTCATTATGAACAAAACAGTTAATGAGGCCTAAACTGGTTTGCTTGTTTGCTAATTATCTTGACCAAGGTCCAGGAATCAATATTCTCTTCCCAAGGAAATCCCAGAAGTTCCTAGGCACAAAAGTCATACTCAATTTTTCTGAATGGTAGAATCCTGCATTCCTTGCATTATCGTGAGGTGGAAAGTAGCTCAGTCTTCTTGTTGTCTACAGTCTGATGGTTACATTCGTTTAAGGGATGGTTCTGAGTTCAGGCACTTTCTAACATATAGCACAGATTCCTCTTCCCTGGGTGAGTCCTGTAGTCCCTTATGCTGAAGGCTGTCAGGGTCTCCTTTTAGAGTTCAAATGCCTTAGCCTTGGAAATTTTCAAGTTTTGAGTGTTACTCTTGCAGAAGTGTGAAGCTGCAGGCTGCATCCTAAAACCAAGACAGAAATAGGATTTAATGTTTCATGGAGCTTTGGAATACAGAAACCTTTCCAATTCCTAGATGGGGATCCTAACAATATCTAGAGAAAAGTCTCAGTTATGAATTGCAGTAATATTTATTGTAGTGATAATCAGACCTTCTGTTAGTTTGAGCCTCTCAGGTTTTTTTCAGCTTTTACCTAAGTAAAAATATCTTTTGGAATCCTCACTGGAGTCTAGTTAAATCTTGTGCTGCTGTACTTTCTCCCCCTTCTCATGATTCTGAAGAAGTACGAGACTTAGCAAGGAAACACCCCCAAGAAGCAGACTACAGAACTCGGCTGAATTTCCCGAATAATTTTATCTGAATCCATTTTTCTAGTTGCAAACTTGTATGATATTTACCTACTCGTATATCCTTGAAGGATTTTTGTACAGGCAGATCAAGGTCAGAGGGAGGTTTTGAAAACAGCCGTTTACCCTCTGTCATTGAAGCAAAAGTCTCCTTTCAGGTCTCCATCTCAAAATTCTCCTCCAAACTTCAATTACAAAATCTTATAACGGAAATAGCACCATTTTTTCTCCTCTGTCAGTCTAGGTTATATACATATATGTGGTCAATATAGCATTTCTTAGCCAGCCAAAACATGCAATCCTTCTGTGTAATAATGAGAAAAATTTATGTATTTCATATGCTTCAGTACATTAAGGAATAAAACAACCTATTTGTAATGCCCAAGCAGTTTTGCTGCTAGGTGTTCTTTCTTGTTGCAGTGCAATTTTTAGTTAGGCTTGACAATTAAAGCTTGTTAAAAATCTTGAAGTTTACTGAATCCTGACTATAACCAAACTCTAACTGTGCTCACCAATTCAATACATGAGGCCGGAGGTCCTAAAAATAAAAAATTCCTTCTTTTTCTCATGTTAAAAAACTTACAACATTGCCATGAACAACCCAGCACTTTAAAAAATTAGGCAATGGATAAACAGAAAAGATAGGGGCTAACAGGGTCTTAAATAGTAACACCCCTAAAAAGAAAAAAATCTTAGGTTTAAAGCTATACTTGTATCTATTTACTCTGATTGTGTTGTAAATGCCTTCTTTCATACTACATAGCAACAACCTAAGCATTCCCCCTTCCCTCAGGATGGTATCCAAGTAACAAGGCAAACTAAAGAATTAATAAAAATATAACAGGGGTCTGATTTAAGTGTCTCATTTGTGTCAGCTAAAATAATTTCCTTCCACTGTAGAGCGTGGTTGTGACATGAAAGCTTTGCTCTAATGAAGATGGACACAATATCAGAAAAGAAATAATGAAAAATTGACTAATATGACATTTGTACATAGTATTTAAAAGCACTGGTGTGAATTATTAGCCTCATCTGTTAAAACTGACTACAAATTTCTTCCAAAAAAGCATTTCAGAAAAAAAAAATCTTACTTTCTTTGGAGTTAAGATGTTGTACTGTTCATAGCAAGGATAAATTGATGCTAACCTCAGGTTACTTCATGGGTGCAGGGAGGTTTGAGAACCACAGGAGCTGGCAGGACAGGGATCTTTTCTTAAAATTCAGCAAAACTTTGCCTGGTGAGATTTGTCTATCAGTTTGACTGCAGGTTTTTAGGCTTGATGACAACAAACTGTTGCTTAACACTGCTCTTTCATTTACCATTTGTTAATGGGATCTAAGATTACCTTCAAGCACCGGGTGGGACACACACAAATGAGTCTTTGAGAAGTGTAGGTAGAGACATGACAGTTTCTATAGTAACAACAAGACTTTTTTGATTTCTAACAGAAAAATAGGTGTTAAGATAACCTCTTGTAAATTGTCAGTGTGTAACTTATTTCTCATCTCAGACACTGCTTTCAGTTAACACACTTGATTTGTAAATAATGGGACAACCTTCTTTAGAAGTTATACACTTCCCAGGTGTGTAATGAGAGGTGTTGAGTTTCAGCTATGTATTAGGAAAAAGGTTTTGTAATGAGTCAGGGGAAAAATATTCTGCGAGGAAGGCTTTTGGCTTTCTGTGAATTCTCATGGTATTGTTTTTGTAACAGGATGATTAATACATTGTTCAAAAAAAAAGATCTCACTGATGAGTTAAAACATTAAGGGAAGTACAAGTAAACATAATGAAATGGCAGCTTGATTCCTGATGATGGTTTTGGCCTTAATATAACATTAAAAAAAAAATCTTATTTTTGGCAGGTCAATAGCTATCATGACATCCAGACATGCTCTTGTTATTATTTATCATGTCATTCCATGATTTTAAAGTAGTGTGACCAAACAAGGCTTCTGTATGCTGCCAATAGAGGAAGATCCCAGCTGGGACAACTCTGCTGGTTAAAGGAAAAAAAACAAGGAATCACTCCCTTGCATATATTTTTTGCAGAACTATTTAAATGCTCACATTTTCAATTCACCTGATGTAGAGGCTCCTGCTTAAACAGCCCACAGCACTGGCAGGAATACATGGGCCTTATTGAGACAGAAGAGGGGAATGGTTGCAGTTCTCTGTATTATGGGTTGCATAGCCCTCAGAAATTGGGTCAGTCATTCCTATCAAATCTTACTCATGTAAGCAAGGCACATGTGGGTTCAAAGCAGCTCAGGAACTACTTGGTCATCATCCTGATCTTTGAGGCTGCAACAGGCTGTTTGATTAACATAGTCCAAAAACATGACTAGACTTTTTTTTTCCAAGCCCATTGATTTGAGCAAGGCTTTGTGCAGGCAACCTTTCAAAGGGTGAGAATAAGATCTGTAGCATCACAAGGTTTATAACCTGCCTGTTTTCAGTCTTGCAGATAACAATAATAATAGCCTGTACCTCCTCTTTTTCTGTGTAGAACAACATGATGGCTCTTTATCCTCATAAGAGAGGAAAGTTCTGCTCACTATAATAGCAGTAATGTTTGTAGCTGCTGGGAACTCAGAACTGAGCATCCATTGCTTCTCAGTAGAAAAATGTCTTTAAAGTAAGTCTGTTTATGAGTGGTACTTATTTGTCCCCATTACAGTGCTCTCTGAAAAAAATAAAGCTTCCTATGTGAGATAGGTGAATATCACTATTTTGCAAACACAAAGAATTGAGATTTTTTTTGTTCGCTTATGCTACCAGTTTTTATAGGTCATGCCTGCATCCTGGCTTAATTTTGAAAGCAGATAAAACCCTGACCTTCTGTTAGTCAGGTTAGACCAGTTCTCCCAGCAGCACAAGGCCTGCTTAGTACTTATCCACTGCTATTGTGCTTGTGTAGATGTTTCTCTGTAGACATTATCTGTCTTCTACAAGATTTTCATTAACAATCCCACAATTACACTGTTGCTTTTGTAGTACTTCCCTAACTGTGCTTTCCAGTTTGGATGTCTGGGACTAGAGTCATGATCAGTTTGTCCTTTGAAAGCCCCACTGTAGTTTAGAAAAGCTTTTTAAACCAACTTTGTGTGTTCAGAGTCATCTTCCACACAAAGCAATGTGAACTTGAGTATTTGCCTGTATGGGTAAAAGAAAATTACCAGGCAATACACTTGGCTACTGAGGGTTTTCTGGAGAATTAATGAGATTTAAAGGGAATTGGAACATCAGTAAGTGAGAAGAGATGTCTTACAGCTACTCCAATAGCAAGTTGAACTCCTTCCAAATACAATGAACAAAGCTTTGCAAAGGATGATGCACAATATGAGGTTTCTTATTCCTAAACCTTCAAGGTTGCAGCATCTTGTACTTTCTACTGAGAATGATGACATGAACTGTAAAAACTGTCCTTTCCATGCATCACTAGTGAATGATAAGGAGTACTGTGAGTACATACAGCTATCTGTGATGCAGATCAAAATAATCAGAATTTTGTCATCTGTTTTTATTTTGTTTGTTGAACAACAGTGTCTCATTTTGGTACATAGACAAGATTTTTTTCCCTTAAAAGTGAGAGATAGTGCGTATCAAATGAACAAGAAGAAGCAAACAAATTCCATTAATATGTAGCTCCTCATTAAGGTTAATAGAAATTATTAACATTTGTTGTTGGCCACATACTGCATATTAGGAAACTATCTCCTGCTTTCCAGCTCTTCTCCTTGACATTAGCCACACAGGCCTTGGTGAGGTTTTGACAAGCATCTTTGCACATAGATTTCCTAAATTCTTCTATCAGAAGCATTCCTTCCTCATTCCACTGCCTCTCCACTGCCTCATGAGTCTCATCCTGCTGCCTATAGGCAAGGTGGGAATGCTGCTTTCCAGATCTTAGAATCTTGCCTTTGGATGATGGTGCTGTATCTGTGCCACAGACTACTTGGGGCTCTTTTCAGTAGCCCAAAGGGCTGCTCATGCCTTGAGTTGGCAATCTGATACACATGGCAGCTTCTGGCTGTCAGTTCCTGGCTGTATCACCTTCTTTTTGACAGTGCCACTTGAGCAAGGAGACCTGGATCTCTGTCTCCAAAACTGAAAAAGGTCCACCATTCCTTTCCTGTCTAAGATTCTGAGCAAAGTTTATGATGCATAGGGTTTGAGATTTTGTTAAATTAGGAATCTCAATGAAAGGAATTGAAGGAGCTCTGTAGTTCTTCTGAGGAACAAGTTTGTTGCAAAGCAGGGCTTTCCAGAGATAGATCTATGAGAGGTCCTTTGAAAGACAGTGGAAGAGGGAAGGCTGGAGCATCTGGCAAACATGTCAGAAGGATCACGTGCAACCCAAAAAGGCAAAACCTAAGTTAATGCAAGTGCATATATAGAAACTGAAGACACTTTCAAGAAGAGACATGGTCAGCAAGTCTGTATACAAAGTCCATCGAAGATTCAACCTGGTATTTCCAAACTCTAGACATCCTTGAACTCCTCCAGCAACAGTGATGACTCTCAAAGATCTGCGGAGGATGAGAAACTGCACAAAAAAATCAAGCATGAGGTGCACATGGTTTTGTATGTCATGAAAGAAAAGTGACAGTAAATTTATTGAACCAATTATTTCACTGCAAAAAAAAAATCTCCAAAATGTCTCCTGAACAAATTTTTTGTAGTGATGCTAAGAAATGCTGTTAGGCTTTTTTAACCCAAAGCACTTCTATGCTTGGAGTAGCATTCATGTTATTTCCCTCTTAGAAAGTAAAGCAAACATCAGTACCTGGAGCTAAGAATCCTTCTACACATGGCTAGTTTTATGGCCATGATTAGTAGTTCTGTTGGCTTGCAGGAACTTTGACTAAAAGTTTTGTAATCACATAGGTATTTTTATCCTTCTGTGAACTGAGAAGGTCTGCTGAACCTTTTGAGGTTAGCGTACTCAGAATATAACTGGGTCATAGTCATCTCTTGATTAGTTATGTCACTTTATCTACTGCATACTGATCTCATATTCAAAATCTTTATTTCTTGGACAGTTTTTGAACACGATGTTCATTAAGTGGAAGTTAGTGTGTCATTTTGTGCTCCAGTCTTTTACTGGACTGAAATGTGCACCATATTTTCCTTCATTGTCTGAATGCCAAGCTGAGCATGGTTGATGCTGATATTACTTTGAATTAAGTGTGTACTAATCTTTACCTTCAAAACTGGTAGCATTGAGGAAGTACATCAAATAGTAAACTACATGTAAAGACATCACCAAGCTGTCAGTCATTGCTTAAAGGCATTTGGTGTGGTAGCATTTCCATAAGATGACCACAATTCCTCTTTGGAAACACAAGTAATTCCATGTGGAGGAAACCCTGGATTTTTCTGCCTCCTGTTGCTTTTCACCTGCTCAAAACTCCCTCATAAAACCACATAAAAACAGTAGTTGGGAAAGAGTTGCTTTTCTTGTGTGGGTCTCTGTTGGTTTTTTGGTTTTTTTTTGGGACAAAAGGAGTTGGTGTTTTGTATTTATTTTGTTTGCTTTAGGGTTTTTTGTTGTTGTTGCTTTTATTTTTTTTCTGTGGCTTTTTCCAGGCAGAATTTCTAGTTTTATTGATTCAAAAGTAAAACTATGTGGTTTTCAAGTATTTATCAAAACTATGGTTTCCAGACCAGTGAGGATCTTACTCAATTGTCATTTTTCAAAAAATGTGCATTCAGAACTATTGTGTGTGAGGAAATTCTGGTGTTTTGAACTTTGCTGAAAACTGTTGCTAAAATTGAAGTATGAACATGGAGTACATTATGATGGTTGCATTCCCAGGGAATAATATTTCAACATGCCTTATTTTCAAATTCTGCTTGGCACTTCTTTTGACTCCTCATAGAATCGTGTAGGCTGGAAGGGGCCTTTAAGATCATCAAGTCCAACCATTAACCTACCACTGCCAAAACCACCATTAAATCATGTCCGAAGCACCACATCTACCTGTCTTTTATATATCTCCAGGGATGGTGATTCATACATTTCCTTGAGCCATTTGTTCCTATACTTGACAACCCTTTTAGAGAAGACATTTCTCCTAATATCCAGTCTAACTCTCCCCTGGTGTAACATGAGGCCATTTCCTCCTGTCTTATCACCTGCTACTGAGGAGAAGAGACTGACCCCCATCTCCCTACAACCTCCTTTCAGGTACCTGCACGGAGTGATAAGGTCTCCCCTCAGCCTCCTATTCTCCAGTCTGAACAATCCCAACTATCTCAGCCACTCCTCGTAAGACTTGTTCTTCAGACCAGCTTCATTGCCCTTTTCTGGACCTGCTCCAGCAACTCAATTTCTTTCTTGCATTGGGGGACCCAAAACAATACACTATTCAAGGCAGGGCCTCACCAGTGCCCAGTACAGGGGGATATTGTCTATCATCCCAATTTGTCTGTTCCACAAAGAGTAGTCTCCCCAAAAAGCTTTGGACTTGTATCAGTTTTCATCCCCTTCTGGGAAGCAGCCTTGGGCTGTTGCTGCTTTGGGGGTGTGTACCCCAGAACAGTTGCAATTCAGCACACCCCCTGTTGGGGAGCAGATGCTGGCAGTCCACTACGGGGGCAGGAGGGCTCTGGGCTTGCCCCTTTGCAGGTACCAAGAGCAGCAGCAATTTATTTGCATGATGCTGACTTAATAAATAAAACTTATCTCAATTCCATGACTCAGAGTCAAACAAAAGCAAATATAGGGAGTGAAAGTAACCAAAGGACAAAGGAGTAGAGATATAAGGTCTTTTTTCTTTCATGATTTGTTAAAGGGAGACTAAAGAAGTAAATGCAGTGGTGATGAAAACTTCCTTAAAGATGACCATGGGGCACTTCTACAACTCTTACTCAATCAGTTAAAGATTGCCTCAGTATGAAATCTAAAGAGACCTCAGTTTTTATCTCTGAAACAGTTTTTCGAATGATCCTGGAAGTTTCAAATTTTTTTTTTTTTTTTTTTTGTCAGAATACCATAATGGTTTAAACCAGATTGAGAGTAAACTCCCAGAAATGCACTGTTTTGCCTCTAAAATAAACCCAAACAAATAAACAAAAGAGTAGGGCTTTCTGGGTGCACAGAATTTGACACAAAACCATTTGTAAGTATGTCCCAGAACTCAGCATTAACTCTTGGCTTCTCTGCGCTGATGAAGAAAATTAAGCTCTTTAAGGAACGCATATCAAATTTCCCATCTGGCCAACAACATGGATGTTTCTGCTCACTGTGACAATCTCAAAATGCTGCTGAGATGTTTTAAAGTCAGTGTTTACATCTAAAAAGCCAGATCTTCCATATGCTAAGATGGCCCTCCCTGCTTTCTGAGAATATAAAACAATGAAGTACATCTGAAACTCATTTTTAAAGGTGCACGGCCATGTTTTATGTGCTTTGATAAATGCTCTTTAAAATCCAGCTTCTTAGGCTGATGCAAGTATTTAATTTCAAAGTTGGTTTTTTCCCCCTCCACCAAGGCATGCTTAATAATTTGGTTTGCAGAACATAAATCTGTTGTTTATATTTACTTGCTAATCAGCTTAGCATTGCTAAATACATGTGTCACACGAAGGTATTTTGCTACAATTCTTAATTTTCAAAGGCTTCAGGTGCTTTGGAAAAACTGATGATGTTATGACAGACAGGTAAAGAGCACCATAAAGCTGTCTGTTAGATACAGTGTATGCAGAAGCAATTTGCCTTCTAAAACTCTGAACATGATATTCTCTAATATTTCCTGGCAGATCTTCAGTAGCTAGAAAATAAGCATTTCCATATGTAAGAAAATATTCCTTTGAAATGTAGATTTTTCTTTACAAGAAAAGAACACGAAGAGAATTGCACTTTTAAGCTAAGGGTTCATTATCATTTATTTTTCTGCTTTGAAAAATGTTGTGCACTTCCCATGCAACACTTAGGTGGTAATTGCAATTCTAGTTTGAGTTAAATTACTCTTAACAAACCTCCTAGCAGTTTTTCTCCACCAAAAATAATCTCTCGGTGATCAAATTTTGGCTTAGGCTTTAGCTCCTCACTGAATACTTGGATTATGTTAAATTTAATCTACTGCAGCGTACATTATTGTATTTTTCTAAAATTTAAAATATATTCTCAACACTCAGTCTCTGTTCTACTGCTTTCATAGGGTGTTTTCTCCTTTAAGGGAAGCAGTATTAAATGGTTGCTAGTCATCTGAGTTGCTGCAACCACATGATGCAATCTATTGTCAAATTAGTGGGTGGCAGCAAGTGGAAACAGATTTCACCAGCAATAAAGCCTGTCACATGACTTCATCTGTTCAAAAGCTCATAGCCCATTCCTCCTGTTTGATCTGAAGGCCCTATCCACGTGGAAGCTGATCTTTGCTATCTGAAACGTGCTTGCTGAATAACAGGCTTTGTTTTTTTTGGTTGAATTTCCCTAAGTGGCATTTTGGAAATGTGCAGGGCATTGAACCATTTACTGCAGAAAATATTGCACATTTTAAAAAAGAAATAGGCCAAATGCAATGAAGTTTTGGCAAGTAAGAACTAAATTTAAACAATGTAGAAACAGAATGTTTGGAAAAAAGGCCAAATCTAATTTGTCTTGTAAAAGATTATACTTCAAAAAGCTGATCCTACTATACATACTTATAGCATGCAGATGATAACTATGTTTGTAGTACAAATAAAGTAATGTCTCTAGTATTAATTTAGCAGTAATCACATCTTAGCCAGCAAAAAGACGGAGTGGAGCAAAGCTGGAAAACAACTTGGTATAAAAATACCTACAAACTTGCCATGTAAATGGAAAATTAAGTGGTTTTGACCAGAAGCTTTTTGGTTTTCCTCTGAAATATTATTGTGAGACTTCTAATTTTAAAGTGGTATTAAAATTGCCATCACAAAATATAAAGGAAATCAGGTGGTGTTGGTTCTTTCTAAGTTAACAAAATATCTTCAGCCTTGCCTGCTCCATCATGGCAAACAAATTCCAGGTCCCAGGGCTAAGGTCTTGAATTTCCAGATTCATCTTGTAAGGATAATACAGGGAATAGCAGGAAATGTGAAGCAAAGAAAAAGCAGAGGATTGCCCTACCCCTCTATGCACCATACCTGAAAGCACACTGAAGCAGTCACAGGGACTCAGGGGCTCTTGTACTGCAGGTGTTCTCTATTTCCCCAAAGACTCCTGGAATACAGCAATTGTCTCACATGCTAATAACCTCTGGGAAGCATCATTTGTCAAGGAGCACAAACTCCCTTCCAACACATCAACAGCAGGAAAACGTGGTTTCTCTTATCCCACCTCATGCTCAGGGCTAGACCTTTAATGACAAGTTACTGCATAACTAATTGTCTGTAGTATTGCTCTACAATAGCTATCTATCCCAGTTTGAAATGAGAACAAATATAATGTTCTTCAGAAACAGCTCTTGGCACTCTGGGCCACCAGTCAAATATTGATTATTTGTGAATAATGCAATTTCCACTTAATAGGTTGGTCAGTTAAATTAAACATAAATATTTGTGCTGTCAAATAACATTCAAAGGCCACAGCATACAGTTTTATGGAGAGGTAAATGTCACAGACTTTATTTTTGGAGAACTGTGAGGTAATGTGCAGATCAATAGGATCACCATTTCCTTAACATCTATGGAAATGCTAGACTCTGCACAGAATGTTTGAGTTTCTCAGCCCTTACTCAGATCAGCTTTGAAAACAAAAGGAATCTGTCTATAAAATATATCTGGTAATACTCAATTTTGCATCCTCTAGAAAGTTTTTCCGTTGAAATTTGGTTCTCTTAAAGTGTAGGGAATAGGGAAAATGGAAAAACGTAGAGCGCTGCATCTAAATGTGGGTCCAATTCAAAGCTCTGAAACGAGTGCTTAACTTTGCTTAAATCTTGAACTCCACTAAGTTTAAGCACATACTTAGATATTTTGCTGATGTATCTACAGGTTCACTGTTAAAACTACTTTATTAGTGAGGTAGTTCCACATCCATAAAGAAATATAATAAAATTAAGAGATTACATGATACAGAAGTCTCCAATTTCAGAGTTAAAGGGTTTTTTTGTGTACATAGTCACAGTGTAAACAGATCTGTATTTAATTGTTTCATTTCAAACATATCTGTACTTCATGTAGTCATTCTTGTAAACAGATCTGCTTGCTAAAAAGTATTTATGCAAGAAGATCAAGTATTTGCACATCTAAGGACCCACTTTGCATGGGCAAATAGTTGTTTACACATACGAATAAAAAAATAGGGATGCACAGATATGCAAGTGACTCCAAAATCTTGACACACATTGCCTTACAGGATAAAGCTGGAAGAGAGTCAAGAGGCAAGAATTATCCAATTAAAAGTCTGCAGTTGTGTATGCATTTGGAATTAGTTCTAAAGGCTCTGCACAAAGAATCTACTGCAGTAAACATTTCATCGTCATTAATTCTGTCCAGATCCATTCGAAGCAGAGCCCCTCATGAAGATTCGTTAATACATTTTGGATTGAGAGGAAAATCACAAGCTATTTATTCAGAAAGTTGCCAGAATCAGATGGATCTCGAGACACACGTGATATCACGATTTTATTCACTCTTGAGACATAAAAAATCGTCAGAAAAAAACCCCAAAACAGAACAAAAACCAAGTGATCTGAGAAGAAAATCTGGCTCTTGGTATTTTAAAACAAAAAACCCCTTGAACATACGCTGGTTGCTATAGAGAGAACCTCTTACTTGCAACCACAATTGCAGATGTGGTAGGGTTGAAGTGAATATGTATGTCTGATAATATTTAACAGCTATGTAAAAGATGCATGACAGTGATATGAGAGATTTTTTCCCCTCTGAAAAAAAATTAGATGTGAGCTATGCACTGACTGCCCAAAGGAATATAGGAGCATTCCACAAATAACTGAGACTTAAGTAATCTTAAAACATAACAGTTGGCCAAACGGTAGTGCTTGTTTACAGAAAATTCATTAAAACCAGGAAAATAAAGCATGCATTAAACAATAGTCAAATGTAAAGAATTTACACATATCTGCCTGCTCTCGCTGAATGGAAAACCATGAAAGCAAATCTGCAGTCACTAATAAGAGGCAAAGAACCACATGTCTTACTGCCTGATGTAGAAAAAAAGTTCACTGCCAGAGTATCCCCATCTCATTCCCCACCCAGATCCATGCCACCATTGCCCTAGGGAAGTCCCACCCACTGTAAATAAAGCTAAATGCACAGGTCTGCCTTAGCACAAATAGTAGCATAAAAACTCCCTGCTGTTTAAAGCTATTAATACTTAACATTTAGCAGTGAGGGGCCACTGGTCAAAGCCACATGATTTTAGGTGTAAAGCAAAAAAATAGGGGAAGCAATAGACTTTGCTTCAGAGAATTTAGATTCATTTATATAGTCCTATCAGGAAATTTCAGTACCTTTTTCTACATTTGTCTTCTACAGAATGCAGGCCCAAGTTCACTGTCAAAATTTTTCAAGCCACTTTTCTGAGAGCTTGTGTTCAGCTGCTTTCTTCAAGCAACTCTTTGAGCTCTTGCTGGTACCTGCCAGCAGGTAAGGAGTGTGAGAGCTGGGGTGGGCTCCAGAAAGATGATGAAGTGGTCATGCCACGAGGTCCTAGAAGTGCAAAGCCACTGCACCAGCCTCCTCACAAAGATATGCCTCCAAACTTGCATTGCTCAGGTTAGTACAGTAAAAACTTAAGAGAGCATAAATTTATCTTCATAAATAGATCATGAGGGACCAAGACAGACTACTAAAGCTAAGAACAATTTTGGCACAAGAAGAAATGGCTATGAAATTCCCAGGGGATTTAGAATCTCTGTCATCAGCGTAGTGAGATTTTGGAGCAGCCAGCCTTTAGAAAGAAAAAAAGGAGCAAAATTCTTAGGTATTTCTAAGGTGAAGCACAATCTGTTCATGAAAAGCACAGTGTGCTGTGACCACCTGGAACAGCAGAGGGCTGGCCTTGATGAGTAAGATCTCAGGTTTCTGCATGGTATTTTCTGCAGCATTCATGTGTTTATCATTCTCAGGCAATCCAGGATTCACATGATGTTGACAACTGTAATATATTCTTTGTAAATTGCAATTGGATCTTTGAATCTCCAGACAGTTGAGAAACTAGTTTCTCTCACCTGTTTAATTAACCATGTCATGTTTTCCAAAGAGAATTAATTGTCTCAGTGAAGCAGTAAGGAGACTCAAAGGTTTGAAAGGAAAATAAATACGAGCACACAGCAGAGTAAACATTTATCCAATAAACATTTTCACAGCTGAGTTTCAAACTTCTCATGTTCCAACTTCTTATACTCTACCGTCTCATCCCACTTGGACTCGGCACCACATCTCTTTAAGATATGCCTCATGGGAAAACACTGCCTTGGTAATCAAAACAGCTAGACTGAAAAAGAAGTATCAGACAATCCTCAAGGAAGTTTTATGGTGCAGTGGCTGTTCCAAGATGGAATTGTAACTTTTTCCTGCCTTGTCCTTAACAATTGATTAACAGAATTGTTTTTATATCAGGTTAACTCTACCTCAAGTACCCTCTCAAGTTTTGGCAGATGTTCTCTCTGTGTAAAAGCCAGTAACTCTCTTGTTGACAAGAGTGGTGTATCTTCTTGTTGGCTCTTCTACCCCTGAGATTGGCTGTTGCTGTTTTCCACAGACAGGGTCAACCCCAAATGTCTAAATTTTAACCAAATTGAATTTTTTTTTAATTTTTTTTTTTTGCAGCTGCTTTCATTTCTGCTTTGACACCTTTTTTTTAGCATTACTCTGAGAATGGAGTAAACAGTAGCACGTGAAAAGGAGAAATGAAAATGATCTTCAGATAGCTGCATTTTTAGCGTTCTACTATGGTTACACGGTGGAAGAAAACCTTTAGGGTATCTGCAAGATGGTTAAGTGGCAATCACTAAAATGATTACGTTAATCATTGTCAATTCAATCCCGAGAGGGCTGAGGCCCTGAAAGTTTCCAGTTCTCTGTAACATGATCCTGCACAGAACATTAAAGGGAAAGACTGACATTTAACATGTAAGCTGAGCAAATTCCTCCTCAAGAGCAGGAACTGGGAGAAGTAATGAAAAATATACATTAATTTTTCAATGAAAAGAGTTTCAGTTTGGGGGAGGTAAAGTATATCCTGTCTTTGGAAACATTCTCATTTTTTTGCAAACTTCTGTTTTATGCTCCTGAGTAATTTTTAGTCTTTAGGAAGAATGTTACAGTATCTGCATTTAGAAGAGGGTTTTACTGCTGTTCTCCTTAAAGTTTTTCTAGACCTTTAGTTCAGGTATTCCAAAAACAGACCCATATACCATAGCTTGGGTGAAGTCAACAGAGACAAGCCATTTATCATAACCAGCTAAAGGTTCTCCTTTGCATATTTCAGCTCTGAAGAGCAGTATATCTCACAGAAAAAAATAGACAGCACGCTGTCAGGTAACTTTATTTTTGCGACTTGATGATATATTAAGTATGAATCAGCTATTGCATTAGTCAAACAAAACTGAGAAACACCTTCCTTTTATGGTTCAGAGTAAACCTTAAATAATTAATTTATGCTTTAATAATTCGTTGTCTGTACGTCCTTGATCTTGTTTTTGCTTTTTCTTCCACTCTTGCTTCTTCTTGGTTTTCTGAGTAGGTAAGACCTGGCAGTTCCTGGGCAGCCCTGTGTATCCAGCCCTCCTGAAATCAAGCTCCAGATGATGAAGGGCCTGAGTATTGGGGCAGACTGTAGAGACTGACTTGAAAGATCCACCCTTTCAAATTAATAAAAAGAAAGATTTTCTCTTCCTACGAATAGAATCATAGAATCATAGAATAGTTTGGGTTGGAAGGGACCTTAAAGATCATCGAGTTCCAACCCCCCTGCCATAGGCAGGGACACCTCCCACTAGACCAGGCTGCCCAGTGCCCTGTCCAGCCTAGTCTTGAACACCTCCAGAGAGGGGGCATCCACAACCTCCCTGGGCAACCTGTTCCAGTGCTTCACCACCCTCACTGTAAAGAATTTCTTCCTTATGTCTAGTCTAAATCTATCCCCCTCTAATTTATATCCATTGTTTCTAGTCCTCCCATCCGATATTATGTTAAAAATTCCTTCCCCTGCCTTTCTGTAGGACCCCCTCAGGTACTGATAAGTTACTATGAGGTCCCCTCTGAGCCTTCTCTTCTCCAGGCTGAACAACCCCAACTCCTTCAGCCTGTCCTCATAGGGCAGTTGCTCCAACCCTTTGATCATCTTCGTGGCCCTTCTCTGGACCCTCTCCAATAGCTCAATGTCCTTCCTGTGTTGAGGGCTCCAGAACTGGACGCAATACTCCAGGTGGGGTCTCACCAGTGCCGAGTAGAGGGGTAAAATCACCTCTCTTGACCTGCTGGTCACACTCCTCTTGATGCAACCCAGGATTTGGTTGGCCTTCTTGGCTGCGAGTGCACACTGCTGGCTCATGTTGAGTTTGTCATCAACTGACACACCCAAGTCTTTCTCTACGGAGCTGCACTCAAGCCACTCTCCACCCAGCCTGTATCTGTGCTTGGGATTGCTTCGACCCAGGTGCAGGACCTTGCACTTGGCCTTGTTGAACTTCATGAGGTTGGCTTGGGCCCACCTCTCAAGCCTGTCAAGGTCCCTCTGGATGGCATCCCTTCCTTCAGGTGTATCAACTGCACCACACAGCTTGGTGTCATCTGCAAACTTGCTGAGGGTGCACTCGATCCCACTGTCCATATCTCCTACGAAGATGTTAAATAGCACTGGTCCCAGTACTGATCCTTAGGGAACGCCACTCGTCACTGGTTTCCACTTGGACAATGAGCCATTGACTGCAACTCTTTGAATAGAAGAGGAGAATGTGTCAGTCCGAGCAGATAGATGATTTTCTTTGCTGAACACTACCTAGGTGCTAGCAGCAGCTACTTTGTATTGAGACATCCCAAGAGGCAGCACAAACATCTCCAAATTAGCTTTACCAGCAGCATTGGAAGGAAATGCATTTACCCCTCTGGAACCATGTTGGTAAAATTGGTGGTGTGGCTCACCTACTTTGTGAACTAGTGGCTGCAAGAAGCAAGGCTGTAATTGCTGCTTGTTGAATACCTGCCTGAGGAGATGAAGGCTTTGATCTTCCCCCCCCATCCCTTCACTTGCACACCTGCTCCTGGCCAGCCATAGTCTGGCCATCAGCAAAAGCAATAATCTCTGTGGCATGAGAAACAAGGAAGCTGCTGAGCCCCAGGTCTGCCGTCCATCACAAGCAGCAGAAGGAGTGATGGTTTTTAGGAAGATAAGCTTAAAAATCATTAAAGTGACATTCAAGCCTGGTCTTGAATGACTCCAGGGATGGGGCCTCCACCACCACTCTGTGCAACCTGTTCCAGTGCCTCATGGTAAAGAACTTATTTCTAAAGTCTAATCTAAACCTACCCTGCTCTGTTAAAAACCATTGCTTCTCATCCTGTTGCTAAATGTCTTTGCAAGCCATCCCCCCACAGCTTTCTTGTAGGTCCCCTTCAGGTACTGCATCCAGCTCTGAAGTCCTAACCAAAAGAAAGACCTCTTGGGGTAGGTACAGAGGAGAGCCAAAAGAATGATAAGAAGGCTTGAACAATTCTTCTACAAGTCTAGGATGAGAGAGTTGGGACTGTTCAGCCTGGAGGAGAGAAGGCTCCAGGGAGATCTTGTTGCAGCCTACCAGTGCTCAGGTGCTTATGGAAGGAACAAGGAGGTTCAACTACATACCAGTCACATAATGAGGAGCACATGAAAGTCCTGCCAGCAATTGTTGAGTGCTATAGCGTTCTGTAATTTGCACCTTGCTCCCTATAGCCCTAGAAGCCACTGCCAAGGTGTTCTGTAATGTAATATCTTGGACCTGATGAATCAGGAGTCCTGTGCCGAGGATGTTGCTCTGAAATACACAGATGTGGAACCTCACACATCTCACATCTCCTGTGATGTATTTTAGATGTGACTCTGCTTTCAGTCAAGTTGTTCACTCAACTGCAA
The DNA here is from genome assembly GCA_013400935.1 of Turnix velox. Lineage (NCBI taxonomy): Eukaryota > Metazoa > Chordata > Aves > Charadriiformes > Turnicidae > Turnix > Turnix velox. The sequence continues at coordinate 234,058 of VZTY01015193.1, forward strand.
TGTGTGATGCAGATGCTGATTGCTGCAGTAGGTGGACAACCAGTTCTTAAATATTTCTAATTTCCCCTATGGCTGCAACTTCCTTTGGTGACTGGCACAATGCACTGCTTTCTCAGCTGCACCTACCTTCTCCTTGGCAGCCAGTAGGCAGGAATGTGACTGTTGATAGATTAGATTTTGGTCTGGTCACATTGCTTCCCTTTCAGCAAGGGTCTTCTAATCTTTTTCTTTATTTTTTTTTTCTTTAGTGTGACTTTGAACATGCAGGCAGTGTGTCAGGCATGTTGATGTACCAGTTCCCATTTACAACAAACACCTACACAGACTGAGGTGCCAAGTAACAAGAGAGACATCTGACAGCCCTTCACTGCCTCAGATTTCACTTCCAACTCGATAATATTCCACAGGAAATTGGTGGCAATGTTATTCCATTAGCAGGAGCTGTAGGACCTATGAAAACCTCACTAAAGTGCCTGAGAGGATACTTACAGAGGTCACCGGACAGGCTCCAGTGCTTGGGAGTGATGGCCTAAATAAGTAAGGGTTAATACAAGCTCCCTTGATAAATCTGGCTCTGGTGTTTACACCAAGGGTTTTGGAAGGTGGCAAGTTTGGGGAAAGGAGGGGCTTTCCACTTTGCTAGGTCCATCTGAGAACTTTTTAATCCTTATTACTGTTACACTTCTCTTGCCAGCCCGCAAGAAGGTTTGAAAGTCAGCCTGACCTCCCATGTGTCTGATCTAGATCCAACAGGGAATGAGATCAGGGAGCTGTGAGGAGCAAGCTTAATGGGGAAACTGCTGCAAATGTAGCAAAACAAATAATAGGGGCTCAAGGTTTTTTTGTTGTAGAAAATACAGTGCTATGGCTTTTGGGTGCCAAGAGGCAGTTCTTTTAATAGCGACATTCTTTGTAATGCTGATGAGTGGCAATATAGAAAGATGAAAGTAGGAGGGCATTGTATTATAGCCTTACATATATTATGCCACAAAGAAAATGCAGTTGCTGGGTGGGGATTCTTCGCCCTTCTCCTGCTGAGCTATTCATACAAACTCTTCTCTGTGGATGGCAATCCCCATTCCACCTCTCCTAAATCCCAAGGGGTTTGCCAACTGACTTTCAGTTTTTCAAGTGGAAATCTCGGGACTGAATGGTGCATTGAAGTATTTCCTCCGATACCTCACTGCTACTTTAGGAAGTGAACAGACATTTTTTATCCAAAAGATGTATGCCATCTCCTGGGAGCAGTAGAAACTGCACGCCTCCTGTATAGAAACCCACTGTAAATTGTATTCGCCTCTTTTTGGAGGGCATTATGTAATAACCATGATAAAGTCAGCATAGCTAGGGCAACCTTCTATTTCTAAAGTTGTTGAACTGTCCACACTTCAGAGCAGCAAAACACAAATTACATCGGAAAGTCATCATTAACTTTGTGTACCATAAGATTTGGACCTATGCCAAATAGTCTGACAAGATAACAATCCGTACATAATAGTAACCAGTTACAAAGTAGGGGTGGAACTTTTCATACACTGACACTATGCTTTAATGCAAAGGTACGAGTGCTGAAATGCAGCCCACAGCATTCCTCATATGCATCTGTTTTTGTCCCACAGGACAAGTGCAAGAGGCAGAAGAAAGGCATCAGAGATTTCTTTCACAGACAAGAGAAGTTTCTCTCAATTCATCAGCTGCAACTTGCATGCATCAAACCACAGAATTGTCCCCTCATCAACCTTAGAATTTTCATTTGTTGCTGATGTTTTATTAAGCTTTCCTCTGTCAAGAAGACAAAACAGAGAATAAAATCCATGGATGCATATAAAGATGTTTTTGCATTTTGAATTAATAGGTTTGTAGGTGGAATGACTCCTTTCTCTTTGAACTGGCTCTTAAAACCAGATAGTTATTTCTTGTAACTAGGTCTTTGAAGGAAAGTGGATTCATATATAAAATGGCTTTCTGGGTTATGTCTCTTAGATTCACCTATAAAAATAATAAAAATAACTCTGTTTTCCTTAAGGTATAACAATATCTACTTTTAAATAATTAGGAATGACATGCTTTATGCACATTCAATTTGTTTTTATCTGATAAACACTGCATTTAAATTATCTTAACTTTTTTAAATTGCTTCCTATTTCTTGCAGAAACCTGAGAGACTTCGGATAAGAGCTGAAGTAGGAACTTTTTTTGCTAAAAATATCAGCTGACAATTGTAACAACTATATATGATTGCATTGAAAATTAATTGAACAGTCCTCAAAAAAAATTTATAAATGTAACTTAGAAACTAAACTAGCTTCTAGCAGCTTTCTGAGACACACCAAATTTAGATAGAGATTTGGATTAAAAAACTTTATGAGTAAATTGTTGGTACAATGAGAGGTTACTCTCATTCTATAATCCATTGTCACAGGCATGTAGTGTCTTTTGGTTGATTTAGTAATCAAGGGCACATGTGCCATTGTATGCCCTTGTCTGCTAAGAAAACCAAATGCTTTCAAAACATGGTCTTCTTTTTGAATTTAAAAGACTAGGAAAGAGAAGCCAGCAATGACTCAGGAGAAGGAGGTGGCTCTGTTAGGCATCCACATTGACTACTGGCTGAGCTTCAGCAGAGGTCATCTCCCAACTCCCTGATGTCAGCTCAGAATACACCAGCTTCACAGGAATTTCCCTTTGTAGTTTGTCTTCACAAGACCCACCAAGTGCCTCTGGCTGCCATTTGTGCTGTCCTCACCTGTGCAGGGGAGCAAGGGCAAGGGTAGGAGAAGGCAGGTAGATAAAGAGAAGCTGACTATTCCTTAGGGTGGATCACTATCTACCTACATGGAAGCTTTAACAGACCATGCTCTTTCATTTACATTCAGCTGACTGATTGATAAAATTAATTCTGAAGTTCCAGTCCACAAATAAAATACATTTATTTCACAACCTTACTGAAAGTCAATGCCCTGGGAAGCAGTGGTAGAACTTCAACAGATCAATACCTAGAGACAGTGTCCCCTGCAGCTGAGCTGGGGCTGTTCATCTCAGCCACCTCTCAACCAAACATAACAAGCTTCTAGCACGTAAGCCCCAGCTCAGTGAAATCCCTTTGGCACACTTCCAGGTATGGAGGAACAAGGTACTCACACCAGCATGGCTTAAATTTTGAGGAGCAAGAGGGTAACAAGTCTTTACCTGAAGAAGAAACTCTCTAAATCTGGAAATGCATCATCTCGATAATATTAATAGATAAATCATCTAGTCCAACAAAAACTTTAAGCAGTCCAAAATCCTGTAGGCCTAGACTTTTTTTAAGCTTGAGCAGCCAGATTTGGAAGAGATCTTCAAAGGTCATCTAGTCCAACACCCCTGCAGTGAGTAGAGACATCCTGTACTAGATCAGGTTACTCAGAACCTCATCAAACCTGCCCTTGAACACTTCCAGGGATGAGGTCTCCACTACTTCTCTGGGCAACCTCACTGCCACACCACTCTCATGGTGAAGAACTTCTTCTCAAAAGTATATTAAATATTATATGAGCACCTCAAGTATAGTGTGAGCAATCTACCTGTAGTCATCAACCCTTTTAAGATCTGGGCTTCCATATGGGAGTATCCTGCCAGCTGCCTGCTTATTCTGGCAAGGTGCAGAGAAAATAAATGGAAAGTTAGTACCATCTAAGTGGATTTTTGCAATGTGTTTTCTATGTGCAGTAAGCATTTACTTGTCTTTTGAGACCACTAATTTTATATACCTGGAGTGGTTAGTTGAGACAAACCACTCCAATAAATCATCAGTGTGATGCAGGACACTGTTCCATGTGTTCACTTTATAACGTCTCTATTGTTTGGGATGTCTCAGAAGTAGAATTTTGGAAGGTGGCCAAAGCCAGAGGGAAAGTATATTTCTAAAGAAATATTATTGCTACATATACTCTGTCTCTGACCTGGATTTTTCTTGCTCCTCTGAACTGCCTATATTTAGAATTCTAAATCTTTAAAATTAAGGTTCTATAGTTGATGTATCAAATTGAGCATGGTGATGAAAAAAGCCTATTTTATTTTCTCTTATTTTGTCCTGTTTTAATTTAGTTCACTTTAACCTCTTATTTGTATCCTTCATTTGACAACTAAAAACTCTTTCTGAAGCAAACTAACTCCTACAGTTAGAATCTAGCTAATTCCTTTTCGCTGAGGCAGGATGTAGAATCTGGAACACAATGCACTTTTCAGGGTGGTTTTGCTTTAGAAAATTCATTACGCAACTATCACCACCAGTCCAATCAATCTGGGGCTGTTAAAGTACTATGCAATCCTAATGTTGCAAGTATTAATTTTTGTTCTTGAAATAAAAAAAGATAACTCCAAATACATTAAGAACTGATGATATGAACTAAAATGGCATTGGTTATAGAATCATAGAAGTGTTCGGGTTGGAATGGACCTTAAAGATTGAGTTCCAACTCCCCTGCCATAGACAGGGACACCTCCCACTAGATCAGGCTGCTCAGTGCCATGTCCAGCCTGGCTTTTGAACACCTCCAGGGAGGGAGAGTCCACAAACTCTATGGGCAACCTGTTCCAGTGTTTCACCACCCTCATTGTAAAGAATTTCTTTCTTATGTCAAGTCTAAACCTACCCCCCCTCCAATTTACATCCATGTTTCTGGTCCTCCCATCAGATATCTTATTAAAAAGTCCTACCCCTGCCTTTCTGTAGGACCCCCTCAGGTATTGATAAGTTACTACAAGGTCCCCTCTGAGGCTTCTCTTCTCCCGGCTGAGCAATCCCAACTTCTTCAGCCTGTCTTCATATGGCAGTTTCTCCAGCCCTTTGATCATCTTCATGGCCCTTCTCTGGACCCGCTCCAATAGCTCAATGTCCTTCTTATATTGAGGAGTCCAGAACTGGACTCCAAGTGGGGCCTCACCAGAGCTGAGTAGAGGGGTAAAATCACCTCTCTTGACCTGCTGGTCTGTATTCTCAATAGATTTTCTCTCTATCCAGGGACACTACACAGACAACACACTACTTGTGGGCTTGGATTGGCACTGAAGACCCACCATCAATTCTGTCCCCAAACCCATTCCCCCTTACTGTATCACTCACCAACTGGAAGATGTAAACATCAAATAACCTTAAAAAAAAGTGTTTTAAAGTGGAAAAATAAAACCATAGGGACAGCAGCTCTGGACTGAACAGTTAAGTATTAAAAGGTAGAAAATTAGGATAAAGCCTTTTGAGTTTATATCCCAGTGATTCAAGATAACAAAAATCATCACAGTATATTAAACCTGAAGTAGTTTAAGTAAGTCTTCCTTAGTTATTGGTACCATCAGCTGGAAAAGCCAGCAGAACCCAAGAGAAGCAGGGTGAAGGAAAGTCTGAAAGATTACAGGCCACTGAGATAGACACAGAGCACAGAAACAAAATATGTTTTATTTATTTGGAAGGTCAGTGCCCTCAGCTAGAATAGAGCGAATTAGGGGAAAAATTTAACCTATCACAACCACTAGCTAAAGAATGTTTAAATTCAGTTTATGAAGCAGTTTAAGTAAATCTGGGCAATGGGAGTTAGGGTATTGTAACCATATTTCACTAGGAGATTGCAGAAATAATAGCAGCCTGAGTTTAGACATGATCTCTTCTGAAAAAAAAAAAAAAAGAAATCCAACAGATTTCCATATCAAATTACCTAGACAACACCTAATTCCCAGGTCTGTTAAAATGCATATATTGACTGCTATGAGGAGTGATGTAGATGAACTAAAATAAAGGGCACTTTCTCTTTGGTGTGTCTTTGATTTCCTTGTAAACAGGTTGGTTCAGTCAGAAGATTCTGTTCATAATTATGTCTATTTAGTCTTGGAGTAATGCCTCCAAAATTCAGATAGATTTACATTGCTGAAAGGAGAGGAAAATATGTGTATTACATCGCTGCAATTACTCCAGCAGTGCATTTGGCCCAGAACTCACAGTTAATATGCTAGTTTATTTAACTGTTACCAAGATGAAACAAATGTGGGGCAACATCTCAGCCCATAACATAGCAAATATTATATTGTTTTAATTTTCAGTATTTCCATATATGATTTGTATTTCTTCCCCCACACCTGGATGGTTACCTTATATGCCACAATATATTGTGCACACACACACAAAGTATATAGTCAGTGCTTGAAAGTTAGGGAGAGGACATCTACATCTTACCTGAGTGCTCACAAATAAATGTAAATACTGCAAATAGAAAAAGCAAAAAGTATATCCATAGGTTCTGAACAGTATGACACAAGCCAGGTTGGTGGTACTAAGTTGTTCAAAGACTGCCATGTTGGGGAGGTAAGAGAAAAAGCCTTCTGCACTGGAAGTAGATATCCACTCAATGGTAGCCAGTTTGTCATTAGGAAAATGTTCTTCTAGTGCAATATTTTTTAAAAACGCAGAATGAAGTAATCTGAAATTAATCTGGTGAGTCAGAAGCGGCTGTTGAAGCAAATCTAATCATGCTGCTATTAGCTTGCTGGTTTACAGTTACTGCTCCTATGTGCCAGGGTAAATGTAGTAAAAAAAGAGGTGGTCTGGTATTATAATGACAGCATTGTGTTTTCATTGTTATTATGGTGAATGAAATTGTCAAAAAAATAAATAAAAATAGCCCATTAGGGGTAAAATGTATGATCCAATAAGATAGAGCATTAGGGACATTCTTGTAGTTAAATTGTTGGTACAAAAATGATACGTATGAAAACTGGAAACTCTGTTTACTTACATGTATAAAAAGAAATAGGTCAGTGACTTTGTTTCCATGGTGATCATTGTTGAAATAAAACAAACTGACACAAATGCTGATTTAACTTCCTAGTCTGCACCCTTTGTAACACTTCAGTCTGAGGCTGAAGAGAGTGTAAGCAGGACATCAGAGTGAACTTCCACAATGTGATCTTCTGAACTTAATTAATGAAAAAAAGACCTAAAGAAATATCTGCTTCAAAACAATTCAGCTTTCTGAGCAGGTGCCTGTTCCCACTGTCTTCCAGTAACATAGCTGACATGCTGTTGAGCAAGAGCTCTTTGGGAATTGCTAGACAAAACTAGTTTCTACAACAAAAAAAGAAGCATATTCATCAGATCCATATCATTTCCTAGATGGATGGCAACATTTTCTTTTTTTGAAAATTTCTCTGTGAATGAATTCTTCACATCTGTATTTTTTAGTCAAGACCAGACAGGATGGACCTGAGAATATGAATCATTCCATGCCAGCAGCTCAGCCTCTACTTTGAAGCAGGTGGGCAGTTATTGGGGTCTGTGACTTCAGGAAGACCGAGGCATCTAGACCAGTGATACCTGGTGTACAACTGAATGTGGGGACATTTAAATGATTTGGAATTTTCTTTGCGATTCTCTGTTTCCAAATACTAAAATGGTAAGTGTAGCCATTTACTGTTTCAGAGAGGTTCTGTGAAATTTAATTCACTGAAGATTTTGAGATGATCCATTAATAGGTTCATATAGGTATGCTAGAGAGACAAATTGTGAAGGGTTTTAAAATAAACTCCCAGACCAAGGATATCAACCTTGCTATGTCACCATAGCACATAAGAAATAGTAAAGATACCAGCTTTATTCAGTATCATCTATTGGATATGAATTGTCATGGGTATGGAAATGGAGGAAAATAATACAGTATAATAATATTTGTAACAACAAGGTTAATTTTCAGAAGAGACTTAAAATTTATTTAGGCAAGGTAACTAGTGAGGAACACCCCAAGTGAGAGTCACATTGTTTTTATCTTGCATATGATATCACAGCACCCCTACTGTTTCTATTAGCACATGTGAGAAAATGAAAACACAGAAACATGTTTTAAATCTCTTCTTGAAAAAAGCAAAGAAAGCACAATAAGGAGTGTTTACCAGAAAATGTGTACCTGTACACAAGCTTGCAAATCTGTAAGGAAACAGACTCTGAAGTCTCTAAAGATCTGAAATGTCAACTATTAAACAAAGAGGATTTTTCTCTTCCTATTTCATATGATGAAGTCAGTGACTTCAGTGGAAGCAAGACTGGACTGTAGCTGCTTTCATACATAGTGAAGAAAATGGGCTTCTCCTTCAGCTAAAGGTTGGAGTGGGCCCAAATTGCCATAGTGATATTTTTGGTCACTATTAGATTTTTTTTTGGTTTATGCATCCTTTCTTAAGGTCTTGTCAATGAGTTTCAAGTGGAGATTTGGATGTCATAAAAGCAAAAAGCAATGACAGATGTTGCCATTGCTCAGACTGTACTGATGATATCTTGGTGCAATCTGTTTTTTAATGCTGACAGTGATTTCCTATACTAGATTTTAGCCAATGGAAAAACAATATTAGGGATTCATGGCCACTGATTCATAGGTATTATGATATTGGTTGGAGGACCATATATTGATCTTATATTAATTTTTAAATAGAGGAAAAGTTGTCTTTTTGAGTTCACTGTATAGCAAACTAGTTCATTCAAGGGCACTCAGATTACTGAGTTGTTCTTCAAGTGAAATGACAACAAAATAAGGGTAATGGGAGGAGGCCTTTTTCTCTCTCAGTTCAGTAAAAAGGCCAGTAACCCAATGTCTGGAATGTTTTAAGTAATGTTGTGATGCTTATGTTCTTATCCTGAAATGTTGCTTCTCCCAGTTTATTTTTTAAAGATTTACCTTATTAATTTTAATTATTTGGGGTAAATAATTAGATTCATATTCCTGAAAATCTTGGGAAAATTTTCAACAACTTCTTTAGTGCTAATGCCAACCCAGCTCTCCTTCTTAAGGTTCCTTATGTGCTAGACATGCATTTTCTCAGGAGAAGTCACCTCTCTGATGAGGGAAGAGATGAGGGCTGTTGCTACTCTTTTACCATATTCACTCTTTCCCTCTCCTCTACATCTGCATCTGCATCTCTTTCTGCTTTTGTTTCTACATGGTTTAAAAAATTCAGGGTTTATGATATAACCATAAATAGAAAGGAGTTAAGAAAGATCAATTTGCATACCCTGTGCTTCAAACTCAACCCACTGAAGTCAAAGGGCTAATATGAATGATTTGTTCTGATCCATCTTGTAGCTCTTTACTGAATTCTGCCATTTGGGTGAGCAAGGACATTCCTGTGAATTCCCAGTGACTATTACAGTGATAGGAAACTGTAAATGTCTACCATGAATGGATATATTCAAGACAAAATGTCAGAGCAGTGAAGAGCAGACGTTTTCTTATGAGGCCTACCTTCAGAAAGATTAAATATAATTTGCCACAATACCAACATATGGATGACTCATCACCGGTCATTTACAGCTCAAAATATGCAATAAAGCACTAAATTATTTTTATGTATTATCTTTAACTTTCTTTTTTTATTCTTTTTTTATTTAATTGGCTTTTCCAGACTAAGAAAGATAGCAAACAAACCAAATCTCAGAAGATTACATTTTTTCTGGACTATTAAATTATTTTCTCAAGAATAAAAAAGTCTTGGGAGCTGAGGAATGTTACACTTGCCTAGAAAATGGATCATTAATTCTGTTAAGAAAAGTATAGTGCAGAATAAGTTGAGGAAAAACACAACCATCCCAAATAAAGTCTTTGAACCATGATTTTGCAGTAGTTTAACTGATACCAAGATTTGGCTACTAGTTTTGTGATATGTGTGTTTGATTTCCACACCTACATAATATCTGTCCGCAAATGGAAATAGGGCTAGGCATACCACTACCTTATTGTCAAAATTCTTTATCAATTTGTATAATTTCTTAGAATCTCTCTAATTATACTGCACTCTTCTCTCTCTAATCACAGACTTAACTTCTGTAAACAGTGCAGGTATACTCTTTCCCACCATCATAATTCTAGAGGAAATTTAGCTAAAAGAATTCCACACAACACACCTAGAGATACAGACAGGAATTTTTACAAGGCACTTTTCCTTTGAAAAATACATTTGAGCCACACAAAACATAGAAAATACAAGGTAGTCAAGCTGTGGAATTTGCCCCCAAAATAGCATGCTTTTTGTTCTAGACTTTAAAAGTACAGACAAATTAGGTTCTAGGTAATTGAGATAAAATACTTTATCTCTGGTGTTTTTTGCCAGCTTGTCCTTTATTAGTAGGCCCTGCTAAAATGTTATTCCTCATCACTTAAAGGGCCCCTTTAAGTACTGAAAGGTTGTATTCAGGTCTCTCTGGAACCCTCTCTTCTCCACCTTCAACAACCCAGCTCTCTCAACCTGTCCTCATAGAACATCATCATGTTTGATGCTTCTGATTTCTTTTCTGGCCTTTCTGTAGACCTGCTCCAACATGTCTATATCTTTCTTCTGCTGAGGGTTCCAGAGCTGGGAGCAGTACTGCAGGTGGGGTATCACTCAAGCAGAGTAGAGGGGCAGAATCAGAGATTCACAGAATTGAATCACTTCCCTCAACCTGCTTCCCAGGCTGCCATTGTCTTTCCAGGCTATGAGAGCACATAGTTAGATCCTGCCCAGTCTCTCATCCACCAGTACCCACAAGTCATTCTCAGCAGGGCTGCTCTCTATCACTTCATCCACCAGCCTGTACTGACTGATGCCAAGAGTTGCCCAGATCTAGGTGCAGGATCCTGCAATTGGCCTTGATGCGCTTCATGAGGTTCACTTAAGCCCACTTCTTGAGTCTGTCCAAGTCCCATTGGACAACACCCTGTCCCTCAAGCATGATGACTACGCCACTCAGTTGCATCTCTAGGGTCTTTCCTGGTAGCATGTTGTTGTTGCTTCAGCTAAGGGTAGCCTAGCTCTGTCTGCCTTCCCTGAAGTTCACATGGAGCAAGCAGTCTGCAATTACTCACACTTTTGTAGCAAACACCAATAAGAAGGGGAAGAGATTAATTGTGTGCAGTTTAACAGCACTTGTGCTGAAAAGGAATTTTTGATAGAAGGTAGTTTCTAATTTAGAAAAAAACTCCAAGTGAACAGCAAATCAGTCATGTAAACAGACATTAAACAAATGCTCACTAGAAACACAACACAAATTATGACTGCTCAAGTTGATTAATTACTCAAAAGCCTTGTACAGAGAGGGCTAAAGTCAGGCCTGGGTCTTGCCTGAAAAATCTATGCCAACTCAAACAGAAATGAGGTGCTCGGTTTGTAAATTACTGGATGAAGTACTTTGTTCTTTGTTATGCAGAATGTTACCACAACCTATTAATTGTCAAGCAGACACCAGAAGGCAATATGGACTGCTCCTTCCCACTGTGCAGTGGAACAACACAGTGTGTGCCTCTGTTTAATTTTAAGTATGTAGATATACTGAATAATGCAAGTAGTGACAACTATCTCTTTAGACAGCTTATAAATATGTAGGAGATATTCAGTAGCATTAGCTGGCTTAAGTTATCTGTGACTACACTGATGCTGCTCATATTGCAGCTCTATATTCTCCTAATTCTATGGTGGCAAATGTGAATTGTGAATTTTAGTGTTTTGTGAAGGTGTGATGCTTTTGCTTACATGGCAAGTAATTACTCACCTGAGTAAACTTAGCCTGGTTCCCAACAAGGCAGAGGTAGGACAAGGTTTTATTTTTTCTCTTCTGCAAATGTATCTAGAGGAGATAATTCAACCATATGATTTCAGGTTCTTCTTTCCAGTAGTGGTAACTTCTCTGCACACAGTTTTCTTTCTTCTGCATGCTGGTGCCATCCCTCATTTCACCCTGAGAGTAATGAGCTGAGTGCAACACGGATGACTCAAGAAGAGCACCAATTAAGTTTAAGTCTGAATAAAAAGAAAGCTTTGAAAAGAGAAACCTGAAAATAAAACTGAATGTGTATATGTGGCAGATGTGTATGTCTGCTGCCTTATGTGATAGCTGGAAAGGGGTTGGGGATCCTTTAAAAACAATCATGGTAATAGTCAAAATTTGAAGACTAAGGCAAAGAACTAAATGATTTAGCTCAGATACCATTTAATCAGGGGAAAGCCAAACAACCTGCAGTGTAGGCCACCTGGATTGAAACCATGGGTCTCAAATCTCTCCAAGACAGTTTATGTGTCAGATATAAACCAACACTCTCTGCCTGAGTCACCTAAGTCCTCACAAAACAGCTCTAGGACTTTTCCTTTATGCTCTCCTCTGTCCTTCTTAGCAGACAACAACGACACAACCTGATCCAAACAGGGAAGAACACTCCGTTGTTGGCTGGGGTTCTTCAAATGGCATCAGAAGAGGGTCTTGTTGCATGGGAAGACATGAATAGCGAGTGCCAAGTATGATCCTGAAGCAATATTAGGAGCTCTGGCTAATTTCTGTGCCAAAATCCTAAGGTACCACTGCCAGCTATGCCAACGATAATGGTGAGAGGGAAAGGAAACAGTATGTCATTCCTTCCTACTGCAACAAATTACTTTGGTTTTTATTACGAGAATTTTCTGTTAAAATTAAGCCAGGAATAAGCAGAAACATCATAAAAACATTTTTAAAGTCCTCTTAAAAACTTTTCCTGCTTTATTTTTATTTGAACTTATTTTCCTAAACAGACAACATACTTACAATATTTTTAATGAGAAATGAAATAAGCCTTTCCAAAAGCTAGTTTATTTAGTTTTTGTATATCTTTATGGAATAGATAAGAATTGGTCTGCAAACAATAAAACTGAAGAATATAAAGTATAGTGACAGAGAAGTGCCTGTCAGAACCATGAAGATTATATTTCTTTGTTTCTAGTACTCTGTCCTAATCAGAACAGCAACCCTTCTCACTGCATCAAACAAAAAGCAGAAGACAGGTTTGTCTTAGATGAAGATGCGCTTGTATTCACAGACAGCAGGTATCATTTTTCTCTGTGTTTGACTGATCACACTATATACTACATGGTGTCTCTTCTTTTTCTTCTGATAGATTCCACAGGAGAGCCCAAAACAAATACGTTAAACACAGAAGGCTTTAGAGCAGTGTTGTCCTGTTCCATATGGGAATACTCTGTAACAGTCATAGAAATTGGCAGAATAATATGTTCACTTTAAAAGCCAGAGATGAAAAATCCTTAGATGTTTAAAGTTTTTCAGGTTTTTTATTAAGAAAAAAGAAAAATAATATTATTGAGGCAAAACCAGTCACAAAAGTGTGACTCACTTATTTATTGTCACATCTGTATTCACACTCCATACTGTCCCTAAAAGGCACCCTGAGAAAAAGGACAGTCATCCATTTGAGTACAGAAGCTGCTAATCAAACTCATCCTACACAGACAAGGCAGTTTAATCATTTTGTTGGAATCACAATATTACTGAAAAACATGAATTTTGGGCTGGAAAAAAAGAAGGATGAGAACAGACACAGTTACAGTACAATTATAGCGGTTTTAGTGGAATAATCCTTCAATAGAAATACCTATTTCAGTTGTTCCATTCCTATAATGAAATCTGGGACAATTCCCTCTATATTTAACTGAGAATTTTCTACTGCATTGGTATTACTAAATCAATAAGAGAGATTATTTATTCCTGGAACTCTACAGATACTTCTGAATGATAATTTTGTTCTATCTGAGAGAAAGCAGAGAGCACCAAATTGCAGATATTTCCAGTGCCCTTGCTGGATAGGAGACTTTAGGAGCAAAATCAATTTTTTTTTTTTGACTCTGCTCTATTTTTTGCCACAAAGCCTAAATGCACACCAGCACCTCTGATTTCACTAGATTTTATATTCATACACGAGTAGCACAGCTCACAAGAATTGCACACTCTGCTATAGTTTTCAGTGTTTTAGCACTGAGGTTCTAGTGGGTTTTGGGCTATGCTGGAAGCGAAGCATAAAGGAAGCCATCACATCCAACCTCACCATCCTGTGAACCCCATTTAGATTGCTTTTACTTAGAAGGAAGAGAGCTGGGATTACAGGTGCTCGTTGTTCAAGATGGAAACTGAGTGAAATCCTTCTGGACATGGATGTGGAGCAAGGCATAATGAAGCATGAAGAGGTGGCATTTGCCTTCTTCCAGCACATCTTGGAGCTGGGATGGGAGTGCATCAACTTGCAACATGAGCTCTCATGTGATACCATAGTGGTGCTGCTGCTGTGTTTGGATTTACAATATTGCAGGGAAACATACCTGATTTAATATTTTTTTAATAAGGTTTGTAGCTGCAATATTTAACAGATTCTCTTCACATCAGTCATTCAAAGGGAACATGGCAGCTAGTGTATAAAATTTAAAGGTGAGTCTAAGCTAAGGAGATCAAAAGCAGGTCAGTTTGCTAATTTGAGATGAAGGATTTGAAGAGGGAGGGGATGACTTGTACAAATCTGGGATTTACAAATTAACTTTGCATCAACCAAAAAGACTACACAGCTAGAATATCAGATGATCCTTAATTATCTAGAAAACATGCTTCAATCATTCAGCTCTATGCTGCCCATCTGCATGTGACTGATCAGAGAACTTTTCCTCAGACACATCATCAAGGCATCAAAAAAATTTGAACGCAGAATATAAAATAAGCATTTTATATGGAGCTGCCATGGCTTTTCTTGTGCTGTGGTGGTTTTTGAGCTGAATAACAAAAAGTAGGTGGAAATGCAGAAACCCTAGAGTTTGATTAAGCATGAATGACATTAACTACTGGCATAAATCAGAGGGTGAGTCAGTGCTGTAAACTGTGATGCCTTATGTCCACCTTGTAGTCATATGATAGAGAAGGAATGCTGCTCACAGCACACACAGAAATGATGACTTGTCTTGGCAGCACCAGCAAACATGCAGCCCCAAGACATTACTGTGTAATAATTTCCTCACCAAAGGAACAAAAAGTATGACTGAAGCTTTCCCTGACCTTAGAAGTTAAGTCGTTGGTTAAAGTTGACCTACTTTGGACTTCCATTTTCAACTTCTTTAACTAATTATTTGGTTGTTGGTGTTCTGTGACACTGTTTTTTAGTTTGTATTATGGTTGGTTTTGTGCCTTTGTTAGGTTTGGGTTTTGTTTATTTATTTGTTTATTAATTTTTAATCCAGAGAAGAATCTACTAATCAAGCATCAAGGGAGATAAACAGAAGAATTTTCCTTTGCAGATTGCATGCTTTCTTACAGCATGTTTATTTGCTAGTGAACTTCTCCAAAAGATGGCAGGTAACATGTTTTCTGTTTTACCCATTCCATGTCGCAGTGAAACATATTATCTACAAGTGTATCCTAAAATAGAGAAGAAAAAAGAGTTATCATAATGGTTTGTGTCATCACAAAGCACAGTCATTGACCAACTAGGCATAATACAAACCACACCGAAGTTTTTATTATTTGCTCCTGTAGATTTTAAACTTTCTGGGACTTGTTTCTGGGAATGTTATTATTTACATATTACCTAGGGTAGCCTGCTTTGAACAGGACAAAATAAAGTTACCTACATATTTTTGTAAGAAACCAAGGCAGCTGCAGGCATTCAGCTTGGCTGTAACAACTTGTATTTTCACAGAACTATAAAACTCTGTCTGTGGCTGCAGACAGAAGACAGAGTTGCATTCCTCATCTGTATGGGTGGAACATCAACAATTATTCAAGGGAATTTCTGCACAACAGTACTATTTGGCCTTTGGAAATGGGAAGATTTATCCTTTGGGTATGAGAATCATTCACTTGGCTCTTGCCTCCACTTCCACTGTGGGACTCCATCCATCACAGGCAGTTAGTCAGTGACCCTCTAACCAAATTGCACCTGGAGCTGAAGGACACTGTGGTGGTGTGTTGCACAGTGACCAAGGTGCAAGTTTCCAAGCAACTTTGGTGTAACCTTTTTGAAGGGCATGTCCTTCAGCCACAGTCTCATGCCAGTCAATCTCTCTTATTAAAAAATTTGCTATTTTTCCCAACAAACTTCATAATTGTGACTATCTTCCTTTCCCATTTTTCCTCCCTAATTTGTGATAATCAAAAGACACTCCAGAAATAGGGATATATTTAAAAGCTTAATCCATCCTGCTGTTAGTGATTGCTTGATTTTTTCCAAACATAGGGGCAGAACCAAATATAAAACGCAACACATATCTACCACCATAAATGCTGGACAAAAATGTCTTGTTTTAGTGGAAGCAGATTATTATATATTATGTGTATGAGGTTCTCATCTGAGCATGAAAATCATGCAGGCTGCCAAAATAGGGGGAGGGCTGTGGTCTAGCACTGGCATAGAAACACTGTGAAAATGAGCAACAACAGTCTCTTTCTTATGGAAATCTGAGTTACCTTGAGCAAGACTGGAAGACACTATATAAATATTTCTGTTTGCAGTACACTTCATATGGGCTAGAAGTCTGAGAATGATTTGGAGCCTGGCCATCAGTTCAGAATCTCTGTGCCAGAAGTGGAGCAAAAGCAACATTAACTCTGTTTAATCCACTGAATGACAGTTTCTCTCCATCCTCACCATCCACCTTGCCATTGCTGGCAGGGAGACAAGTACCTTATAGGGTGCTATTAACAGCTCAAGGTAGAGCAATCATAAACACCCAGTGTGCCAACTTTCTCCAGTGCTGGGTTTCTACAAAGGGAAGTAAATTTACTTCCATTCATAAGGAGCTGGAGTAAGTGCAGACAACTTAGATCCATGCTTCAGGCACAGAAGACAGGTTTATTTTTTAATACTTACAGATTACATTACTACTGTGGATACTTAGGCCAGGTACTGACACTCAAGGAGTGTGCCACAGTGGTATATCATACAGTAATCCTACTGTTTTCAAGGGGATTATGTGATAGCTCTAAATTCATATACAAAGATGCAAAACAATTTTGATTGGCTGAATAACTTTTTCAAAACCTTAGCTTTTCTCTAAAGAATGTATAAAGTTATAAAACACTTAATGTTTTTGTCAGTTTATCCAGAGAAACATTTCAGTTGATCTCCACAGAATCACAAATTTTAGATATCTAAAATAACATGGAAATAGATCTTAGGGAGTTGATTTAGAAACACTTTATTTCTACTGTTTTCCTTTGCAAGGATGGAGAGTATGGTAAAGAAAAGATTGTAAATCTACTCTTCCCAAAATGTGATTTTTTGTGCTTCCTGCTTTATTTAGCATGGATACCATGTCAAATATCCACACCATGCCACCAGCACAGGATTCACCATGCCAGAATAGACAGGATTTTTCTGCTGTTTTTATTCAGGAAAGAATTCAGATCTTTCCAAAAGAAGGATCATTTTACAACTAAATTAATTACTGGAGTTGGATTAAAGGTGTTTGTTCTCACTTTTCACATTATCACCTGTCTTACTAACTTAGAAGACCTCTTATGCAGTTTTATTGCAATTCATGTTGCAAGTTTCCTCTGTCTTCACTTCCTGTGGTTCATAGAGCAAAAGCCTTAATGTGCCCCAGAGTCCCTTCTAATCTTGTGTATACTTTATCTCCTGATCAATATTACAAAACTATAAAAACCAGAAGGTAACAGAATATAGTTGAAGGGTCTCAAAAACATAAAATTAATTATTTGACTATGTGAAAAAAAACCCTGCTATGGTTTATCTTCTAGCTATTTGGGAATGTCCCTCTTCACTCTATAGATATAGATTATTTGTTAAGATTTAATTTTCTTACAGATTTCTATAGAAATAGTCAAGCATGGTAAGATTCAGAATAACTTCTTTGAACAAATGTGATAAATTCTACTCTTGTTTAGTTTTATACTAATTCAGCAATTTATTTCAGTCTTGCAGAGGTCAGAATTTGCCTAATTTGATTTTTTGTCTAAGAATTAATGCTAGTATTAAATTATTAATGCTAATACTAGATTAATTAATCTAGTAATTCAAAATCTGCATAGAAACCAAATTTCATTCAAAGCAATACAACATTCGATTATTTCGATTTTGGGACCTGTTATTCAGACAAAACAGCGTTTCTTTTCATGAGCAGTCTGGCTTTGCAAGGAAATAAGTGTCATGTGATTATGATGTATAGTGTCTACTTGTGAATCTTGATTTCCTTTTGCCAATTTTGACCTGATTCAGTGGCACCTAGGTGCAGGATTGTAATGCCACAAAAATAGATAAGAATGTATAAATGATACTCCCTTGTTTCCATAGGAACATGAGGTTGGAATAGACACCTGGAGATCACTTGGTCAAACTCCTTTCTCAAAACGTGCCAGCTAAGCTTCCTCAGGACCTTGTCCAATCAAGACTGCAACATCTCCATGGACTTACACTCCACTGCTTCTGTGGTCAACCTGTTCCAGTGGTTGACAATCATCCCTGTGGAAATGTTTTTCTAGTAAGCATAGGATGGATATGAACTTTTTAAGCATTAGAAATCTACAGTATAAATGGAAGAGCTCCATTATGAGTAAACCTCCTACGGAAAAAGCTTAGAGTGTATTAGTCCCCGAAGATGCAGTGGCACAACTCTTTACAAATCAAGCTTTTTTAATTTGGCTGCTCCCATACAAGTTTCCGTTTTTTAAGGGCTTTTAATGCTTAGAAGCAACCTTCTCCTGCAGCTTATAAAAGTCTTTCAGCAAGAACAACAGAACCTAATAATTTAAAAGATGTATGACAGATTACTGGGTAGAAAACTATTCCCTTAGTACCAGCCCTGGAAGTGGTAATACATAGTAACCTGATGAGGACAGAAGGATATATATTCCTATGTTCCTCAGCACTCTTCACAACACAGTATGAGAGGACATGCAGATCCCACAGACTCATTATATATTCTCCTCATGCAGGCAGGAAAGAGCCGGCAGATAGAGATTAAGGCTGGAGAAATCTTTGGCAGAATGCCAGCCAGCCTGCCTGTCTTTGGGTGTTTACCCTTTTTCTGAACTGCATGGGAGTTGGAAGGGGTTTTCCAACCATATGCTGCTTCTTGTCCTTAACTAATTCTGGAGTCCCAAGTGCTACTGTGTGGTCTCCCCAGCTTGGGGGTCCAGGATTATGTGCTACAATCACATCCTAGCTCTGTGCAGGTTAAGACTACAATTCACATTCTCCTTTCCTTGTATTTGGAGAGGTAAAAGCACTTTAACATCTGGCCTGAAAGACGGGGGGCAAAGGCACTTATCAGATAGTTTCTCGACCTGGAGAACTGGGACAAGCTCACCTTCCACACAACTTAGATGTCACTTGTATAACCATAGGCATACACTTGCTTGGTCTGCCAATGAGTAATCACTCACATTTTATTAAAAGCTCTTTTACTTTTCTCATTGAAAATGTCAAACCAGGACACATATATATATAATTATGAAAGGAAACAAAAATGTACAAAGAATCTTCCTGCAGCACTGCAGGGACACAGGGGTACAAATGAAGTACTATAATACTCAGTGCTACATTGTAAAATTGAATAAAAAGTGTTTTTTAAACTCTGATAAAAAAAAACCAAACTTGGTCACTTTAGCTCTATTCAGTCCTGTCTACACCACTTACACATGCCAAATATAAATCTTAATGTTTTATTGTATAACAACCTTAAAATATATATTTAGGGTGGATGATTTAATGTGGTTGGAGAGAAATCCCTTTTAGGATTTTCTATCCAGTAAGTGCATGACCTTACATGTCCCCTTTTACACCACCCCTATTTTTTCACATGCAAGACACACATTTGCAGATACACTGTAAAGAGACTGACAAGCAATACTTTGTTTTAGGTTTTCAGCCTAAAGTGCTTTCTTTATTACCAAAGGACATTTCACAGAGTCACTTCAGAGAATGCAAATGAAATTGCAGAGTAAATGTCTTTCATCTTACTTCGTGTTGGAGGGAAAATGCAGTCTTTCTAGAAAATATTCTATTTTGGCATCATTTGAAAAGAAATCTTTAATTAATAGTACGTTCAGTTTTCTGATGTTGAGCACTATTCAGAAATGTGGGCATCTGCAGCCAGCTAGAGGCCATTAAGCATGCTTTTGCGCTCTGTTGACAGGGTTTTGCTTCAGTACAAAAAAAGCTCCAACAAAAGTCTCTCCAGCAGCTACAGAAAAGTGAATGAGGGGGAGAAGACTAGGAAAGCATGTTAATATATCAGGTAATGCACACAAGGCACAAAATGAAATAGTGAATCTGCATATATCCAAAATTAAAGGTCTATGTAGAATGGGAGCTGAGTGACTCATCTCTTGTTTTGCTGACTGAACGAGTTTGCTCCAAAATAAATGTTATAGGGTTGTTATATGCAGGATGCAAAGGCAGAAAGCAAAACTAAAACAACTAAAAAATCCACCTTGCCTTGAAAGTCAACTAAAATTGCTGATATGCAATGCCATTTTTCTGAAAACACAGTATCTTTAAAAAAATTGTGCATACTTTCTCATTACAGCTACATTATATCTAGTTGCAATGTCAAAATGACCCATGAAGACATTTTGAACTGATCACCATCAACACATCATTACTCAATATACTGTGAACCTGATCCGTAAGTTCTCATTGTCTCTAAATTTGAGGTGATCCATTTAATCCATCAGAAGAGTGAGAACATTCTGACCATCAGCTGCAGGCACTTGAACAGTCGCATAATCCTCAGGAACGGGATCTTGAAGGGAAAGAGGAAATCTTGAAGGGAAAGGGGAAATTACATTAAAAAATGCAATGTCTAATTTCGGATTTAAAAAAAAAACAAACCCAAACACAAGAAACCCAAAAGAAAACAAAAAACCCCAAAACAACAAAACAAATAAAAAACCCCCAAACAACATAACAAAATCAAAACCACAACAAAACAACTCAGTCCTGCATGTACCTTCACACCTAATGCTGATTTATCAGTTTGCCAGGTGTTTCACTGTCTTCCAGTGAAAACACAGTCTTTCAGTCTGGACTAAAAGTCCAGTCTTCTGTATGCAGCAGCCACTGGAAAAGTCCCCTGTGAGTTTGATTGATCCTATTAATGCTTATGCATTTGCACAGTGCAGTGCTGGCACACAGTTGCTAGGAACACTGAGCAGAGACTCAGTAGCATCCAGGGATGCATTCAGAGGATAGCTGATGGCGTTGCTATGCCTGCCAGCTCGTGGACAGATGAACAGTGAGACCCTTAACTGGCAGAACCCATCTTTAGAACACATTTTCTACAGCTTCTTTCTGCATATGCCTTAGGTTGGTACAATACTGGTTGAAATTTTATTTTCTTTATATTTTCTAGCTTGAACTTGATGCCTATTCTTTGCTACATGTCTCCTGATGAACTTGATGGGAGCTGCAGTTGCTGAATTGTATACAAACCTGGCCTGTTCTTGATAGCAATTGTAAAAGATCATCATGAAGTGGATTATGTTTAATAATGCCAGTTGGGATGACGTTTCTTCAGATATCCTACAGGAAATCTGCCCATGCCACCCATTCTTCACAAAATACTTCACAAAAGCATAATGCCAGGCAAAGCTTTTTGGTAAGACAGGGATCAGAACTGAGATGTAAATTAGTTCTATCTGACTCCAGAAATGTTGGCTTATCAGTGGGTCAGTGATGCTCAGGGTGTCCATCTACCTATTGTGGACCATCAGCATGGCAAAACTGGCACAGAACCACTTTTGAGACTCACAGGATTTGCTAAATCTGCAATGACATGCAAACATATCTGCAATGATGTCAAATGGGAAGAGAGGCAGCCTGTGAACATGTGGAAAATGGCTGTCTCTCCTCAAGTCTCAAAGATTCTTTCTTTTCAGGTCTGATCGGGGCTTTTAATACATGTGAAGTAAAAGATGAAAACATTAAGCTGAGAATTTGTCATTGAACTCTCATAGTGGAGGATACTGAATAGGACAATGTAACAAACAAACCACATGGACGTCATCACCAAGAGCAGTTACCAGAGTGTGTATAATTCCACTGGGAACCATTTGGAGATATTAATTCAACTAATTCAACCAATACATGCAGCCATCCATGCATCCATGAGGGCATCTTGAAAGACCCAAACTTGCTGTTGTTGTTACTTGCCTCTTCTTCATGTGGGGAAGAGACAGACACCTGATCCCCTTTGGTTCTGGCAATTCAAATTAGTTAAGAGCAGGAGGCTAGTCTGATGTTTCTTCTCCACAGCTAGTCACTGCTGGCATGTAGCACGCACCTGCAGCATTCCAATGGAATTCCATGGTTAAGGAAAAAATAAGCACTTTCAGAAATACAGAACAAATCTACCATGGCCAACAGTGATGAAATCCTGATGTATCACCACATTTGTTTGGAATAGCTGAAGGATGCAAGAGAGGTGTTTAGGACAGTTTTATGAGTGTGCCTGACTGTGTGCAAACTGAGAAAGTGGCCAGATAAGTAAGGATGAGGTGATTTACTTGGAATGTAGGATGAGAAGTGATCAGACAGCAACTGGCTACACTGGAAGCTAACCCACCTAACACCAAATGAAGATTTCTTGAGGATATCATTGCCTCTCATGGTAAGTATCTACTAATTGCCCAAGACCTAAATGAAAAGATCAATGGATTTCTTTTTTTAATGATTAGAACGATACATGGGATGATTACAGACCATAATGCCTTGCTGGGGATATTTCATTTCATTCTACAAACATGTGGAAAATGGCTTTGTCCCCTCAAACCTCAAAGCTTCCTTTTTTCAAGTCTGATCAGGGCTTTTAATGCAAATTAAGTAAAAGAAGAAAACATTGAGCTGAGAATTCATCACTGAACTCTCTTGGTGGAGGACACTGAAGAGGTATTAGGTATGACTTGATATGAGTACCAAGTCTCTAGAAATACTCACTTCATGTTGACCATTACAGTTGCTTGAAAAATGATCCAACTCACATGATGTACTAAAATAAATTTGTGGAGTAAACCCTAGAATGAGATGACTAAGGCAGATGCCTTGTGATTGATTTTGTGAATGCAACGAATTTACCTCAGTTAATGCAGCTCATCAACTAGTTTTTTTCTTTTACAGAAATAAAAAGACTGCCACTTCAACGCATTAGGCTACATTAGTTGCACAGTAACTGCAGTTCATAGTTAAACTAATACCTATTTTCCTGGATCCATTCTAGGCAGTTCTCCATTCAAGAATGTGATGAATGCCCCTGGCCAAGGAAAGTGTCAGAAATCTCTTCCTGTGATCATGCATTCATTTTTATTGGACAGCTAACCCCTGAAGTCCTTATTTGAAGTCAATAGGAATTTTTCTGGAAAAAAAAAAATCTAGCCTAAAGCAATTTGGCTTTTTTATTCAGAAAGTTTCCAAAAATCCAACAAGCAGCTCTGTCTTTATTCAAGCAAAATATTCAGTAACATCTTAAGAGAACATAAAAGGCACGCAAAGAACAACTGTAAAAAGAAGAACACTGACTTATCACGAAGGGAGTTACCTGCCACATGAATTAAAGGAAGCTAAGCATGCCATTCTTGATAACATAGACAACACAGAACTTTCTCATTAAATATTCTCTTAGTGGCACTGCTAGTGGGTGCAGGTAAAGACTGCTTTCTCCAGGAATTTCAAATAATTCCAAAAGCTTGAGAGATAAACACAAAGAATTTAGAGAAGAGCATGACAGTGAGAATACACATAGCTGAGGAGTTCCACTGCTGATCTGCACTAAGAGCAGCCTCAAATTGTTTCTGTAGCAGGAAAAAACAGTGCTTTCATAGGTTCTGCTGGAAGAAGTACAGAGTGCTTTCAAATTGTCACATCTCCATGCACAGAGGATCCCATACCCACACTGAGATGGAGATTCAGTACCAAACCATACAAACCATCTTCATTATCATTTCAAATTTTTTTATAGAATTACGTTCTCATAAACTAAGATTTATGCTGATGCACATTGCACATGCAGATCTTCCATATGTCAGAATGGGAGAATTTATCACTTAAATTTTGTACTTTATATTTTGTACTTTATATTTCTTTCTCCTGACTAAAGCAATTTTGTCAACATAATACAGGCAGCAGGGCAACACTTCATAAGCCAGATGTTTATTGACCTATGTGACCCTCCAAGTGTTTTCCTCCTGATTATTTGTGGTATGAACATAACAGATAACATCTGAAGTAATGTGGGAAAATGGGCCTATAAACTCAGTCACTTTTGATTTTTGTTTCAGATCAGTTTGATTTCATTGGATTTTGTTTCCTGAAAGTAAGACTGTGAGGTGAAAAAACCCAAGGAAAAAATTGATCTGGCTGTCATAACATTTTTAAGTTCAACTGGCAAATGGTATAAGAGGGCACTGAAAATAGGATGAAATGAGATCTCTGCAAGAGAAATAGTTTGAAAGACAGTATAAGCTCTAAAAGGACAATGAGGCCACACTGAAGATACCAAGTAACTTGTAGCCCCAACCAGGGACTTTAAAAAGAGATTTCATGAACAAAAATTAAAGAAAAAATTCTCTCAAGTCCACATTAAACCTGCATGGGGAACACGAATTTTTAGCTGTGTATTTTGTAATTATTTTTTTAGTACTTACAATAAAGTGCAATATATTGGCATAGATAGTAAAAATAGTATTTGAAAATAATTATTCTGAATTCAAAAAACTGAAATGCTAATTGGTACAATGCATCTGAAGTTAAATCTATTGTAGAAGAATTTAAGTTTAAAGTATGTGCAAACAAGCAGAATACTTGGAAAGTATTATGCCAAATTTTAATTTGTTATGACTAGAAAGTTTGTTGTTTTTTTTTTCTGGATGGCATCTGAAACCTCAAAGTATCCTTGTATTACACAACCCCAGCAGAAACCACAATGAAAACAAGGAAAACACAGAAAAGAAGATGGATGTTCAATCTCATCTACTTTTTCTAAATGTGCAGTATGCAGCCTTTGGCTAGAAGTTTCCCAGATGAGAAAAAAGAAAAAGAAGAAATAATTCCAGCACCCACTCCTCTGAGCCCAGATCTTTTGATGGCTCTTCAGCTGGTAATTATTGGCCGCAATGCAGCTGACTTGGAGAAACAATTTGTGAATGCACCTCATTCTGTTCAGTGCAAAGTCACCTGGATGCCACGAAGTATCATCAACTAAGATTTAGGGCTACCCAGCTGCTTTCATCCTGAAATGTCCAAGGCAATGATTTACCAGATCTGATCCCTCTGTCTTGGCTGAGAAGGAAGCAATCAGGAACACAATGATGGTGAGACACAAACATTTCCAATGATGACAGGTATTTCTGAGTTTGGCCTGACATCACTCATCTTTCTAATGAAATTACCCTTTTGCTCATTGTTCTACTCCTATCTAAAGAAAAGGAACTTCTGCATAATTTTTCAATGCACAGATTAGGTTAGTTAAATAACTGACTTGTCACTAATTTCTGTTTCAGGAAAAAGACTAAACAGCAATTTTGCTACAACAGCAATTTTATATAAGGAGACTAATCTATCCAGATACTTGTTACAGAATCAGTATACTTTTTTATCCCTGAAACAAACTGCCCTCAAAAACTATTATTTCTCACTAATAGAGGACTGAGAATTAGGATGAATATTTACTTTGCCCTAGGATTCATGGAAAACTTGTAAATCAATGATGAACAAATGGTCCTGGGTGCTATATGCCCTGGGACAGAAAAGAGGATGCCGATCAATTTCAAACTGCATACAAAAATCCCCACCAGATTTACAAAAGTGGCTTCTAAGACAGAATTCACTGAACCTAATACTTTACCTTCCTTTTGATGCCATAGATGATACTGCCAAACCTCTGTCCTTTATTAAAGATAACACTAGTAGTTGTGGCTCCATTATTTGTTTTGACTGCTGGTAGGATTTGCCAAGAACTGGTTTTTAGGGTTCATCACCAAAATAAATTATTAGGTTCATCCATTTTTCACCAGTAGATCAGGGCCCTCAACTGGTACGTGAGGTGAAGTTTGGCACCAGCTGCTTCAAATAGCATGTGAGAGGCACTCTGAGGCAAGGGGGCATTTAAGTAGGTTACTCAAAATGAAGCAGGGAGAAGGAGATGGTGGAGGAAGCCTCTGATTTAAGAAGCTTGAAAGTCAGATGCTCAGGAGGAAGATCCAGACCAGGGAATATTTGTCTCTTCATAAAAAGGAAAATTGAGTTGGATGAAGGGCACCAGCTCCCCCATCCCTGCATACTAAAAGCTTTGGTTTTAAGGTATTAATTGGGATAGATTAGGCTTAAACTTATGTAAACTCATCTTCATTTTTAATGGTTGTTTCTTTTTTCATGTTGACATTCTTCAGACATGTTACCAGTGCTTCAATTTTTGATACCTAAATTGGATATAAAGAAGCTCCATTGAAAAAGCAACAGTTTGTCTCGGTTCTTTTCCACAGATCACAGTTACTTATGTTTCCTAAATTAAGCATTAGAGAACTTTGCCAGAGGTATGTTATTTATAAACTTCTTTAGCCAATAAAGCTAGGATTGAGAAAGCTTTAAGTATATAAATAGAAGTAGTAGTTGGAAGTCTTATTTTAGCATTAGCATGTTTGAAATTAGATTATAGATAACATGAGTGGGGAATACAAACACAAAGCACTTCTATTGCTGTGTGCATGTAAGAAATCACGCTTCTCACAGGCTGCAGCACACCCCAGCAGTGCAGCGGCAAAACGTGGTTGTAACAGGGGTCTGAAAATGCCAGAGGGACTCCAGAAGACCAGTCTTAAAAAGGATTTAAGTAGCTTTTGGGGGAGGGGAAATGTCTAGTGGACAATAACAGAGATTACAGAGCTGCTTGTTATTGGACAAAGCATCAGCCAGCTTAGGTAGCACAACTTTACCTGCCAAAATCCAAACACAGGCTGCAGTGTGCCAGTAAGAGACAAATGACAATTGCATTCATACAGAAAATTTAAAACATTGCTGTGGTTTTTCCTGTAGAGAAAACAGCCTTTTCCACAACCTCTTTCATATTTCAGTTTGATGTCAATTGTTTTGAACAACAAAAGGGAAAGAAATCAAAATTTGGACTAAAGCCCATAGCATTTACTGAAATGTATGTGTAGGGAAGTACCAGAAATGCTGTATGGAAAAGTTTTGTCTAAGCATTAACACAGCTGCAATGAAAGAAATGGAAAAGAGCAAACAAGAAAAAGGAACAACATCTTTTGATTTCCTTTAAAATTTCATTACAACATGATGGATTTACATGTCCATAGATATATATACTCTTATATACACATATATACACACATATATTCTATGTATTTGAGTGACAAAATGTCCCTTATTTGGTGATTTGGTATGGAAGAATGTAAAATATTATGAAGCGGTGATAAGAAAAATATATATACAAGTAATTAAGTATTCACTTGTACGAGTTGGAATGGTGGTTATAAATCAAGTATTTGTGAATTTCCATCTGTGTATATAATTACTACAGGCATCCTGAACAAAGGAATTAATATCTTGTACATCCAACTGACATTCTACCAAGATGGTTGTCTTCATGTAACCTCAGAAAACTGAACTCAGCTCTGACATAAATCTAGCCACTTTAAAAGCCTTCTATAAGTAATGTGAGGTCTGAATATGAGATAATCTTCTGAACTTCCTTACCTTTTCCTATTTATGCTGTACTGCTTCCTTCATTATAGCTACATGTATTCAGTGTTTAGTTTTACCCTCAATAGTTTTTCTCATCTGTTTAGGGAAAAAAGGTATTTGACAAGAGTGGTAAGAGAACCAGGATTTGTTTTTCTAACTGTAGCAATGAGACATAATTTCAAAGGTGTAAATAAAGCAAAGTTGTAGGATGCTTAGTTGTTTAACTCTTTCTACAGCCTCCCTTAGTGGGACATTCCTAATGTAGATGAAAGAAAGTAGTTTGCCTCAATCCACATTTCTGATTTACCTTTATTTTGTTCCATTTGTCTGGTTTCAGATGTTGCATATATACATTTATGGCATACTAGATTGCATACAGCATTTATGGGCACTGTTTTAGTCCATTACCTATATTCAATCCATATTTAGTCACTATCCCCATCATCAAGTCTATTTCCCATGCACTTCAGGTTCAAAGGTTGCTTGAGGAAGACCATGATGTGTTTCATTATGCAGCTCAAATGTATACTTCACACCTTTTCTCTTCTAAACAATGTAAAGAATTCCCAGAATTTCTCTAAGTAAACACAGCTAATTTCCAAATAGTGGAAATCTCAGCTCTCCCTCACTGGTGTGTGAAGACACACTGATGGTTTTGACTCTCTGAGTTCCTTTGCAAGAAAATGACAGCTCTATTCTGTACAAGGCAGGGCAATGTGTAGCACCCCAGTTTCCTGGATCCATCACATCAAGGTGTCCAGAAGTTCTGTTGCTGGGTGCCAGTGCCAGAAACACAGTGCAAAGTCTTCTGAAATTCACTTTGAGTCCATACTTGATGTCTGGCTCTCAAGGTGCTGGAAATGTTTCTTGTGTGTACGCCAGGATAAATACTCCTTGATTAGCAATGTGAACAGATTTCTAAAGAGTAATTTGTCTTTTTAAGCACTCAACTAGTGTGTTTTCTCTTTTAAACATAATTCTCTTTTGCCACAAATTTTGAGGTGACATTTAAACCTCCTCAATCAAAGGGAACAATATTTGGGCTCCCCACTGCTACAGATTTTTACTTTTACATGCCTATTTTCATATCAGTGCACTTAGCCTCACAAGTGCTCCCCCTCTATGCACTGTATTTTATTTTAAAACAATGTATTTAATTGCTATTAATGATGATTTCCCCTGTACTTGCATCAAATACAGCAATTCTGTTTTATCAATGTCCAGATTATAATTTTTCTTTTAAAAAAAAAGTTTTCAACTGTTTCTGTTAGGATTCTTAGACTGAAATATGTTGAAGTATTGCTACCCAACAGGCCAAACATTAACTCAGTGTGAAGATTTAATCTCATGCTTTAATACATTTTGATGTAATGTTTACAATTACATCAAATTTGTAACAAACACTAAATTGAATGCTAAAACCTCAAATCCCCCATTTTGTATATTCCCAGTTCATGTTTAATGTGGGCTTCACAGTTAGATTTTTTTCCTTAATTAGTTCATCAAACCTCTTTTTAAAGTCCATGATTGGGCTACAAGTTACTTGGTATCTTCAGTGTGGCCTCAGTGTCCTTTTAAAGCTTACACTGCCTTTCAAACCATTTATATCAAGCACCTTTAATGCCTTATTCTATGCTATTACTTTGTTCTTTGCTTTAAATTTTGGGGTCTGGGCTTTTTTTCTCCAGTTAGGATATTAGCTTTAGTTAGAAAAACTATACTCATTGCATTCATGATGAGATCTGATGGAGATCTGCTTCAGAAACCTCATGGTGTTGCTGAGTCACAGAATCTCAGAATAGCTGCAATGGGAAGGGACCTCACCTTGTCCAATATCCCATCCCCTCACCTTGCTTCCTGCTCAAAGTAGGGGCCAGGGGCAACTGACAAGGCACTGGGCAGCCTGATCTAGTGGGAAGTGTCCCTGCCTATGGCAGGGGGGTTGGAACTCGATAATCTTTAAGGTCCCTTCCAACCCAAACTATTCTATGATTCTATGATTCTATGACTGAGTCCAGCTGGCTTTTGATTATCTTGAAATATGACAACTCCACAGCCTCTCTGGAAAACCTTTCCAGAGTTCAACCACATTCAAGAAAGAATTTTCTTATGTTTAGGCAATTTCCTGTAACTTGTCCTGTACCATTGCCTCTTGTACTTTCACTGGGCACCACTGAGAGGACTTTGGCTCCAAGTTCTTTACTTATGCTCATCAGGTGTTTATACAAATTGATATGATCCCTCTGAGCCTTCTCCAGGATAAACATTCCCATGTCTCTCGGTCTCTGCTTCTATGTTGGATGCTCTGGTCTCTTTGTCATCTTCGTAGCCCTTCACTCTGCTTACTCTTAGATGTCCATGTCTTTCTGCACTGGGGAGCCCAGGACTGGACATAGCACTTGAGATGTTGTGCTCAGTAAAAGTGAACAATCAGTCCTCTTGACCTGTTGACAATGCTCTTCTTAATGCATCCAAGGATGCTGCTGTCCTTTACTGCAAGAGTGCTTTGCTGCCTTATGGTCAGTTTGTCCACCAGGTCAGTCTCTGAAAAGCTGCAGTCAGCCTCCAGTGTGTACTAATGCTTGGGGATATTATTCCCCTGGAACAGGATTTGTCACTTCTCTTTGCTAAACTTAATGAGCTTTCTGTTTTCCCCAGTTCTCTAGCCAGGTGTTGTCCTCCTAGTGTATAAGTCACTCCTTTCAGTTTTGTGTCATCTGCCATCTTGCTGCACATGCCCTCACTTCAATGAGGCAGTTCATCAATGAAGAACATTACTGAACAGTATTGATCCCAATAATGAACCTCAGGGTACACCACATACTAATGTCTGGCTATGAGATAGAATTTGTTCCACAAATCACAACTTTTTTGAGACCAGCAGTGCAGTCAATTTTCAATCCACCTCACTGGAGAGGTTATGGGAGACAATATAAAAATGCCTTACTAATATCAAGGCAAACCACATACACTGCTCCCCTCATTCACCAACCCTGGTCAGTTAAGCAAGATTTTCCCTCAATATATCCCTGCTGACTACTTTCAATAACTTTCTTGTCCTTCATGTATTTGGAAATGCTTTCCAGAGATCTGCTCTATCATCTTCTCAGAGATTGAAGTGAGGATGTCCTGTAGCACCCTGGATCCTCCAACTTGCCCTTCCTGAAGACAAGAGTGATATTTGCTTTCCTATTGGCCTCAAGAACCTCTCCTAACTGTCATGATATTTCCAAGGTTATTGAGAGTGGCCTTGTGATGACATCAGGTCAGTGAGTCCTTTTTCTGGTGTATCATTTGTTGATCCATTTATGAAAGTAATTTTGTGTTTGCTGCATGTTTTCTCCTGCCGAGATACCTTTTCAGCTTCCAGCTTGGTTTGCGGATTTTTTTCTGTTGCTTTCTCCTGATTTTTTTCTCTATTATTTTGTTACAAACACAAACCATAGTAAAAATTAAAACTTCACTATTCAGTAATAACAAGCTCATCACTAAATGTTCAGTCATTCCTCCTTTAAAAATGGAAATGGAAGTCTAGTTTTGATCTTCATTTTAATCTGTTTCGTTCTCCATAAAGGAGTGGCAAAGGATACACAGGAAAAAATAAAAGCAAGGTACTGAGACTGATTAACAAAGGTTCTCTTAATTCATTGCTATCATTGCCATACTTGATGTAAGCACAGAGTAATATTAATATGAAATTGTTCACCAAGACAATTCAAGTTAGTATTTATGACAATACTAACTTGACAATATGGTAGGAGATGGGGTTGATGGCATGTCAACTTTCTGTGCAATCAGGAACTTCTTAGACATGAGGAGCACTTTGATCAGCTATAAAATAATCATTGCTTAAGCATGATAATGTCACTATGGTATCTTCTACCTGGAAGCTTTTACTACAAGTATTTACACTCAGCAACATGAAGTTTTATTTCAAAGGCTTTCAAAGTCTGGACTGTGACCATGGCTGATTTTGTGCAACACATTTGCAGGCTGCTGATAAAAATTTAAAAATGTTTTAGACAAAAAAAAAAAAAGGTGGACAAAAATGAAGTACAGCTAAATACAGAGCTAGATGCATGCTATTATTGGTGGAGATGACCTTTACAGAAATTATGCCCTGTCAGACTACACATAAGCCAGTTTTGCTGTAATTTCAACCATAAGCTAATTAATTGCACATACTCATAAATCTTCCAGCAGTCCAAATCTCCAGAGATCATAATTTTATGTCTGGCTCTCTCAATGAACTCAAAAAAGGAGTATGTGGCCTGCTCAATGCAGAGAATTAATGAGTGAAATGTAACAAAATATCAGCTTGAAGTCATAAGGCTTTGACATATCAAAAAGGTGCCATGGGTTAATGAATTTTCAGGTGTCAGTTCCTGTAAGGTAACTATCAACATACATATACTTCCTCTCTTGCAACAGCAATATAATCATAGGTAGTTCTTCTCTAAATTGAAGAAGGACATTATATTTAATTTTTATTTACCCCAGATAAGAGAATGCATACAGAGAACTCAACATGGCAATTTACTATCTTCCCATAATTTGTTCACATTTCCTACATATCTATAAGAGTTCAAATGAAAATGTGTTATTAGGGTTACCTAATTTAAAACTATGCAAAGCACTAGTCAGAGAGTTTCACTCAGTAATTTCTAAAGTGTTCGCAGCTGCTTTAAAATCCATATATCTAGAAAGACATCCCACCATAAAGCACTCCAGATAAAGACAATTAATTTGAAACACTTCCTAATATGTCACCAGTTGTCCACTAAAAAGTTATATAGTTGGTTGAATTGGACTTCAAAACTGCAGAAGAATAATAGCATTTCCTTGCATGCATGAAATCATAAGTTAGTTTACTTAACTACTACTTTAAGTACTTTGAAAAATCCATTTAGCCCCAGACAGAAGGTCAAAATGGTTGCTTAAGCAATCAACAACAGAAATGGATCATGTGTAGACCAGTATTTCACAGAATTTCCAGGTAGATCCCACATCATTCTTCTTTTGGGCTGCTGTGTTTAGAATCACCATGGACCAGTTTGCCCATCACCAGTTTGCCCAGCTCCTTTAATTGAACTCCCTCATCCTCCCTTTTTAACACTCTATGATTGTTGTGTGATGAAGAATGCTCAGCACCCCTAGAACTGCACTTTCTACCCTGCAATCCAGTAAGTCAGTTGATAGCCTCCATGCAGATGGGGAACAAGAGGGTGCTCCATCCTTATTCTGCTCCAGCACTCAGAACTGAGCTAACAGTTGCTCCAGTGCTAATATGAGAACAAAATACAACAGGTCACAGATCAGCCTTTTAAAAACTAGAATTTTAGTACTTTGGATGCTGAGAATAGATGCTTTCTCTCATTTATAGACAAGTAAAATCAAAAGGGAACTGAAACAAACTCTTCAACATCCTAACTGGAGGGAGCAGGCAAGGGCCCCTTTGGGAGTGGTAACTAAGTAACTAACTAAATAGGTTGCAATTCAAGAAGATGAGAGAGATGGAAAAGGTCCCCAGGGCGCTAGGAGACTGATTACCATTGCATATATATGAGAGGAGTAGAAATCCAGAAGAAAGCAAGAGATGTCAAGAGCATACCTATGTGAGCAAAACAAGCAGGATTATTTGGAACAAAATTTCTGGAAAGCCGGGGAGATTTTGATTTTTGAATAAAGAAGCTGCCTCATGGTGATTTTTTTTACTATTTTATAGAAAACAAGATAGTGCATACATTCTTTTAAATTACCAAGACTGTCACCATTGGACAATTCTCCATTTCTATTGCTAATGCAGAAAGGCTTTAAATATTGGCTAACCACTCCCACCAAAGGCAATGGATTTCTTTTTTTAGTGAAAAACTGAACAATTTACCTTCCAAACTTATATAGAACTACAATTATAGTGATATTTGCATATTTTACAGGACCAAAAACCAAATTTTTTTGTCACAAGGTGACAAAAAGTGTGATGTGACACATGAAATTTATATGGAATTGTTAAACCCTGAAGGTCTACTGTTTATTAAATAATAAACCACAATTCACTTTTTCTGGGCACAGTCTCAAAATTAAAGACACAACTGCGCCAGTCAAGAGAGAAATTATCATGAAAATATGACTATATATTGACAGTTTCAATTGTGATATGGTAAATTCCTCATCATATGCCTTTAAAAAAAGTATGATACTACCTGCTTTCAGGAAAAGTTGGCCCCAGACTTGATACCTTTGGGCATTTTACACAAAATGGTTCACTGAGTCTAAAATTGATCGATAATTTGATTTGCTTTTCCCTCAAACAGAATTGTCTTTGGCAAATGACAACTATGCTGTGTTTGAGATGGATGTGGGAAAGTTCTCACCCTCTTTCCAGAGAAAGCAAGGATGACTCTAAACCCAACTTATCTAACCTCTTCCAGGACTAAAACTAAACAGAAAATCTTGTTTCAACTTTTCCAGTTGAAAAACACCTAGTTTCATGCAAGTGATGAACTTGTACTTAAAGCATAAAAACTTATGTGGAATTGCCAAAAAGTTTTCATTTCAAGTGTCTTTTGTGTTACCACAGGTCCAGAGTTCTACTAGCAGGACAGCACCGTATCATTTGAAAAGAAGTTGACATTTTTCCCCTCCTCTATTACTTCTGCTGAGCAGCAGCAAATTAACATGCCTTCAACGGTTCAGAATCCTGATTCTGAACTCACAGCTTAAATTTAATTACAGTCACTTTTTACAGATATTTGTTATTCTGCCAGCATTGCCACTTAGTTGAAGAGCTTTTTTCTCCTCCCCATGATTTTCCATACTACTTACAAATGTGGTCAGAAAGGTAGGTAAAACACTCATACCAGGCTAGAATCCATCAGTAACCATACTTCTGATCAGTATTAGTTATTGTTTTTATTTAATGATTGTGACACATGCAGCATGACCTGTGCTCATGTCACATTTGGGAAGCATCACTAATGCAATGCAAGTTTTTAAGAAACGGGAAAATGCCTACTAAATGAAATAGAGACATTTAAAATGCAAGATGCTGTGGTTATAGACTAACAGCAGAAACTTTTTCTCTGAGTTGGATACTTGCACATATTGGCCATACATGAATCAATAGACAAAGGGAATCCAGAAAACATTGGGAAAGGCACTGCAGAGTTTCTGCATTCATGTGCTTCAGATTTGAAAGGAGTGCAGAAAAGCACTGAGATGTAAGGTAATAAAGAACACAACATTTATATGTTTAATGTCAATCTGTTGTTTTTGTTTTTGTTTTTTTTTTACTTTCTTATTCCCCATGCAACTACTGTATAGCATTATAGAATATTAAATACTTTAAAGCTACTGAAAATCAAATGGCAGGATATTGGATGAAGATTATGTGATTCAATTTTAGCTCTTCTACCCACCACAGTGCTTTTATTTTACTATTTTTCTTCTCCCTCTGTACTTCTGCCAAGTGTGGAAATTAACATGAATTTCCATGTCAATACCCCCCTGCTGTGCAAGCAATTTCCAAACATCAGGTTGAACTGCATAAGCAAACCTATCTTGTGCTCCATACTGCAGCAGCCCGGCTACTTCCATGATGTAACTTATGTACAGCTACACCATATTTTAAATAGCACTGTAAATATGAGGACAATTTAAAGCTTTAATATTAAAACTCCTCTTAGTTAGGGAGAAGAACAACGCTCCAACAGTTGAGTCCATTTTCAGAGATTCCTCTTCTCAGAACTTAATGACTACATCCAAGCTGTCATGACTTAGGAGACAACATCTGATGTACTGTGTTCATTTTAGGGCTTCTCAGTAAAATATGGACATGGACATACCAGAATGAGCCCACTGGAGTTCTACCAAGATGATCAGGAGACATCATATACAGGCAGGTAATGGAGGCCTCTTAGTTCAGCCTGTACAAAGGAAACATAAAGGGGGCTTTTCTGCTATTAAAACTTGACAGGGAGTGTTTCTTCTTGTTACATGGTGAAAAAGTAAGAGGCAATAGTCCTAAGTGGCAAAAAGAGAAATTTTGAATCTTAAGAAAAAAAACTTTCACTGGTAGAGTGTCCAAACACTGAAAAAGGGCATCTGTGCATGTTGTGGAATCTCTGTCTCTGAGGGTATCAAAACTTAACTGCATAAGGCTCCACAAAGTTAGACCTTTGAAGATATAACTCCAAATTTGACTCTGCTTTGAGCAGAGACCAGATGACATCCAGAGGTCACTTCCAATCTAAACTATCTGTGGTTCTAATATAATCTGGGTTTGCAATTTTACCTTGCCATTGTAATCCTTTGGAAATACATGGATAAGTCTGCTAGTGTTCATTCTAAAAGATGCTGAAGAGATTCTTCTCTCACAGAATCTCACCTCTTTCCTTCTGGGGAGTGGTTGGGTTTTTTTCTTGGCCTATTCTCACGACTCTTGTGTGATAAAAAGGAAACTTTGCTCATGTTGACCTGACTCTCCCTAGTGTTAGTATTAATCCTCAGCCCTTTCCTTCCAGATTCTAGGTATCTCTGCAAGATGACAATTGAGGGTAACATAGGATGCCAAGTTGTGGCTCTACTAGAGAGACAAGAGCATGCTCTCATCACAAATAAAACAAGCAGCATACTGGGCTGCATTAGCTACATGAGACATCTAGAAGATTAAGGCAAATTGTTATTCCTCTTTAGTGGTGCTAGAGAAGCCATACTTGGAACACAGTGTTGTGCTTCACCCACGCCCTGGCTCAGAAGGGATGCTGAGAAACTTGAGAACCCAGCAAAGTGAAGAAAAGATGGAAGGGAGCCATGGGCATAGCTCCTCACATAAAGAGAAGTCTGTTTAGTTTGGTGAAGAAGAAAATACAGCATGAGCTCATAGTGGCATGCAACTATCTGAGGGGGAAATACAGAGGTGACAGAAACTTGGTAGTTGCAGATAGTTTTGCAAGGGGTGATATCAGTGATGTGCTATGTGAGAAGTTCCAACTGGACATTCAAAAAAATCTCTTTGCTAAGAGGGAAGTTCAGCACTGAGACACAGACAGACTTCATCCTTGGAGGTTTTCAAGACTCAGAACAAGCCATTGCTGACTTGACAAGCCATTGAAAAGTCCTCCTACCATTAGGCAGGTGGACTGGGTGATTTACAGAGACCACTTCAACCAATATGTCTATTTCTGCAATTCACAGTCTCACTTATTACATTTATATCTCTCCTGGTGAGTTCCCTGGCTAACTCTATTTCCTATTTCCTCACTTTCTAGAGAGGTAACTCCTTCCTTTCCATAAAACAATGCTTTTGTTTCTGTCAGTTCATTGACCAGGTGTTTTTCAGTGATTTAAACATTTTTCAGCTCTGCTCCTCCTCCACCTTTCCCTCCACTTTGACCTGTTGAGATACAGGTTTTTTGGGTCATCCAATTCATTCAAGCATCTCTTCTCCATGTGATCTCATTTAATAGGCGTCTATAAATTTCAAGTGCCTGCACAGCCTCCTCTCTCCCTTCCATTCTCTTCCATTTTCATACCACTCTTTGACCAATCCTCCAGCTGCAGTGCTAATCCTCAGATCTTTTCTTCTGTCTGGCAACACTTCATCAATAGGTAATTTTCATCAGGTACCTATTCACGATTAGAAAATATCCTACAGCTTCTGCATCAAGTCCTTTTCATGCCTGTTCCATTTTCAGTCAGATTTTATGCATTAAATAAACTGCATTTCTCTGTCCCTTGCCTGTTTTTAATAGGCCATGGAAGTTTTTTTAGATGTGTCATATTGAGTAAACAACAATCTGTGCAGAAATGAAAATATATAGTAACTTATGTAGACCATAAAGTTTTTGAAAGATGGTTTTGCCTGACCTTTTAAAGACATATGGTGTTTAAATTAGTTCTGCAAGTGAAAGATCAATTCAGATCAAATTTCCCTAAATTTGAAGAGAAAATTGTACTTCCTTCATCTCACCCTATAAAATAATTTTTTTAATGTTCTTTATTTCTTTGCTTTTATAGTCCCTGGACTTCTCTCAGCATTGGTGACTTCCATTGTTAAATCTCAGCAGTTAACTGTCCATCAGCTGTGATTAAAAGCAGAAAGCCTCTGCTGGCTCAGCTGCACCCTGTCTGTGTTACCCAGCTTCCCTAGAGAAGACCAAAACCTACAAACTGCAGCAAACTACAGATCCCAGAGACCCTAAACAAACCACCTATCACCAACCACTGCAATCTTATCTTTGATTTGAAATTAAGTGGGAAACTGAGAGAACATCTCACAAGTTTTGATATTAACTGAAGTTCCCTAAATCAAGGATATTTGATGTGACGAGGTACTATTAAATAATACTAATCAATAATAGTGCAACCAGGTAACTGATACAGCTGGTTTGAGATGTGATGGCACATGGGTAAATGACATTAATTTCTAGAGCTGCAAACTCTTTACTCTGTCATCATTTTCATGGCATTTGGGAATTTTCTTTAATATAATAGTTCCTAGAGTCACAATACAAGAAAACACCGAATTTTACAGATTTTACACACTGAGGACACTGACTGCAGTCTTCTGCTCATGGTGTACTTTAAACAAATCTACTTACTTTGTATCACTTCCAGTCCTAAAAATCTGTTTATTGAATTGCTTTGCTCATGAAATAAATATTTGATTCATGCATAATACATTCATCACAATAAAATACAAAAAGCTCATGTGTCACACTGTCCCAGTCCACATACATGGACCTATAGTTTGTAATAGGAAGTTTAATGATAATTCAGATCTAGTTAAATTATTAAAAAATTAAGTCTTCTAGCCAGCATTCTGAATGTTGTTTGCTATATAATTTTATTACTCTTTTCACTACCTTTATATTAAATCTCACAGCATTTTGGAATAGCACTAGAATACCACAACACAACATGGAAACTCTGTTATTTAAAGAAGCCGAAAGGATTTAAATGAGTTAGTGATGTGGAAATAGTGAAAGGAAGAGTTTTTAAAACACATTTTTTCAGTTGATGGTAGGATATAGCATAACTGAAGAATAATGTTTTTATTCTGTAGTTCTATGTGTATGTAAATCTTAGTCTTTGAAATATGCAAACATAATTTCACCACCAAAAAGTAAGACAATATCCTATAATATACTAGCCATGGAAGCCTCAGAGTGATCCTCCTAGGACCTTGCCCCTTTATCATCATGTTTTGAAAAAACTTCCATAAAGATACAAAGTGACTCATGAAGGGCATTAGGGCTGTGAAGAAGCTTTTGTCTGACCTTTTGTGGGCTCAGGGGATTTAAATTAGTTCTGTAAGTAAAGAGCAATTCAGATAAAGATACTTGAATGCATAAATAACTTGGAGAAAAAGGGAACCATTTTATTCAGGTTAAAGCTGAATCCTTTATGCTTTCTTTTTGCTGAGTTGGTTTGCTTTCACAAGCGAAAAGAATATTTGATGGGGTAATAAAATTCTCCCATAATTTTTTCTCTTACATAAGATTTGCAGTCAAAGTAATATAAGAATCAAGAAAGAAGTTAGATGCAATGCAAAGGCAAATCAGTTATTTTTCATGCTTTAGGTTTTCATAAATAGATTTTAAAATTAAGGGGGGTTATCTATTCATTTTTAGGTAATTTAACATAGGGTACAACAAACAAAATGAGTGAGCAGTAGGAAGTAGTAATCACAGGCTTTAAAACTGTAACAACTAGTAAATTAAGATAATTCAAATCAGCAACCTCTGTTCACACCTAATCATTGCCTCAGTTTTTCTGTATCAAGTTAATATGGAACACAGTTATAATTTCACTCATTTTCTAATAAGCACAGTTAATTGCACAAAAAAAAGAGGCAATGTTTTGCAAAACCTGAAAGTCTTTCAAAATTTTCTTTTTTTTCCCATGATTCTCTGCTGGTTTAGTATCATTACACTACCAAATCATGCTTTTTGACTACAGGCATTAAGAAAATCTATAGACAACATGCTATGCATCTGGTATACAAAATTCAGCTCCTATGATAGCTTTAAAATTGTATCATCTTCTAAGTAGCTCATATCAAAGACAACCCTAGGTGTCTTTGAATTTTGAATTTAGTCACCTGCTCCTAAATTTCCCCTAAAGGTTACATAATTAATTCTAAAACTTGTAGACATCTTCAAGATATTTTATGTTACTATGAGTCATTCAAATGTTGGCTGCACTAACAAGATAAATGGTACAAGATCAGAAATCCAGAATTAAACTACAGGTTAGTATCTCTCAGGAGCAAAAATGTTCACAACAAAACAGGTATCTGAGACAGGATTTAATTTTAATTGTTTCTTCTTCAACAATCACAAGCCTTTCTCAGCTCTGTGCTGAGAAATACACTAGTGAACCCAAGGCTATGTGTATGGAAGTGAATTAAACAGTGTTTGTGAGCATTCCCAGACACTGGAACATGACTGCTGTGAAATTCTTAGAGCAGTCCCTGGCATGCTTTTGGCCTGTACCAACTAGCAGTCTCCCAAGCAATTCCCAAGCATAGTTTGGGAGTTAGAACATCCCACAGACCATTACCACCCAAGGATTTGCATCCAGCCACCATGATCTGGAGACTGGCTGTGTTAGCTCACTGCTATATATTAAAGTCAGTCCATTCCAGTTGTCTTCTGTGCCTGGGAATATTCTTGGGAATGGTTTTATTTGCTAGCATAGAAATACTCCCATCTCATTCCCACTAGTACTGAGGACAAGTGGGAGACTTCAAGAAAGAGAAAACCAAATCAGTAAAATTTAATGTGGTTGGAATAACTTTTGACAGTGAAATCAATCCATAAGGTTCTTTCCCCCATTATTTTTAACAAGCTACCTTCCCCTGTAATTTTAATGCCACTGCAACAAAGGCAATGCAGCATTCAGCTAGAGGCAGAAGCAGTTTGAGATGTAGCTTGTTTTTTTTTTTCTGTATCTTGATTAATCCCATGCAGAATGTCAGGCTGGAGCTACATTTAAAGGCAGAACATATCAATATTCTGAGTAATCAGAAATGAGTGCCCACTGTTCTGGAAGCCAAGAGCACCAATTCTTACTCCTGCACAGAGTTTCTGTCTTGTTTTGGCCAAATCATTTACAGCCCAGTTCATAATGTCTGACCTGTCAGGCTACAGGATTACATCTCCTCTCTGTCTCCTACACAATCTATTTAAGCCTGCAGTAAGATGATGGCACCTCAAAGCAAATCCCCAAGTACATTAATCGCTAAGGAAGCCCCAAAGAGATCCTGATTTTAAATTCTTAGAACTGAAGAGGGAGAAAATGGAAGGGCCAGTGCCTCCTATTA
This sequence comes from Turnix velox, assembly GCA_013400935.1. Taxonomy (NCBI): domain Eukaryota; kingdom Metazoa; phylum Chordata; class Aves; order Charadriiformes; family Turnicidae; genus Turnix; species Turnix velox. The sequence goes on from VZTY01015193.1 coordinate 274,882, forward strand.
GCAGCCTGAATGTTTTAGCCATTAGGATAGAAGGCACAGTACAACCAAAGCTTAGTTGCTGCTTTCCTACTTACATGTAAGTATTTACTCTCAGAGAAAATCTAGAGTCTTACTTTGCAGTCTTGATATAGATATGCAAGTCCAAAATGGCAGAAGTTTTCAGACAGACCTACTACTACCTTCATGATAATTTTCAGAATCTCCTCAGAATGTACATTTTTGCATTATCCCCAAATTCTGGGCTTTGAATTCCATTCTTGAGTCCTAATTTCATAAAATTTAGTTGTGCTGTGCTGAAATTAAGGATAACTAATTGCGATAATAGACCCAGCTTTCAGATCACTCCTGTATTTACACTGTTTTGTTACTCGGAGCCAGAGCCCTGGGGATTGTCTGCATGATGATTATCACTTTGATTCTCAGGAAAATCAAGGTGCTTCTCCAGACAAGCAATCTGAGGCAGAGAGCGGGACTAACTTGTACCTGAGCTCCTGTTCCACTGGGATATGCAGACATAGGTCGAGTAATTTGGCTCTGAGTTCAAACAAAAAGATGGCAGAAACAAAGCACTGCCTTAATTCTTCATAGTAAAATGAAGAGTAGTATAGCTTTTCTACTTTACAGAGATGGGAAAGATAATACTTCCCATTTTGCAGTCACTCAGGCAATAAAATGGGAGCCACATAGTCAAAAAATGAAGTGCCTTTACTGCTGGAGAGAAAGCTGCATGACGCAGGCAGTAAAGGACCCACAATTCTTAGGACAGATTCATACTGTCCTAAATCGTGGTGAAAGCTTCTTTATGCCCACCAGCTGAGAGCAGCTGAAGGGTGAGGTACTTGCAGCTCCAAGGCACAGGAGTGGAGTGGGGCAGGAGGCAGTGAAGCAGGCAGGATGCCAGCTGAGTCCCCCAGTGCCAGGGGAATTCTCAGCTGGGAGAAGCTGGCTGCCTTCCAGCCTTGCTCCTCTGCATATATGTGAGTGCATATGTATAGCAGAACTTTTAAAGGAATAATTATCTCCCATATGTCTTCTACTTTGAATAGAAGATTTTTATCTCATATCTAGCCTAGTGTATAGAATAAACCTGCAGCTGCTTGATCTGGGATTACCCTCAGCTTTCATATTAAACCATATTTTTAAGCAATCCTGTTGACAAAAATTTCTATGCCTCGTTTCTCAGAATAAAAATGAAGACTAAATACTCCACTAGTATAATGGCCAGGATACTCCCACTGGAGAAAAATATAAGTAGGCTCTCCAAAGATTTGCAGTAAGAGAAAATATCTTTTCACACCAACACAGAATTACATGAACGAAGGTATTGGCTAGAAATGGAAAGGAAGAAGGAAACGTAAATGGATTTCAAGAAAAAAATGTTAATTTCTTTCATCCTAAAAAAACTACCCCACTTTACTAGTTATCAGGTGTTTCTAATTTAATTCATTTCATTAACTTCTTACAACTTGTTCAGCCAGCTCTGCAGACAATTGAATTTTATTACCACATGCCTCACTGACTTTCTTTCTTCTGACTATACAGTTCTTCAAATCTCTTTAAAATTTTATTTTATTTTGTTACTGTCCTTTCAGAGTTTAGTCTGTCTTTTCAATAAGCCTTATCACTTATTTAACACAGTCCTCTATAAAGCAAATATAATAGATATAATAGATATTATATTCAGAGTTGAGATTCTAAAGTTTTCATTATGGTCTTACTGCCAGTGAGAACTGCTGACAAGACAGAAAAGATAGCCTGATGTTGACAGAGTAACTATTTGATATAAACTGGAAGTGTGAAATAACAATATTTGCAAAATAATTTTGAATAATACAGGAGGTTTTAAGATCCATAACTGAGGATATCCTGTGATTGCACTCAAACTTCTTAATCAGATTATTTTCATGTCTAATTACATAGGCAGAGTTCACGCTGACACCTACTGTTAAGATTGCCTAACTTTTTCCATTATAAGATCATTTTCAATTTCATTGCTAACTTAACTGTGTGGGCTGATCTTTTCTGGGATAAACGTCATCTTCAGATTTGAATCAAAAGAAAAAGGAGAGAGGCAGTATTTCAGATGAAATGTTTTTGTGATTTTAAATAATTATGTGGGGGATAACAGCTCACTTGCTTCGTATTGACTGTTAGTCAATTTTTAAAAATAATTTATCCCTTGAAATAAGAACTTCATAATCAGCAGAATTTCACTTGCTGATGTTCCCTTGAAAGGATCCATACTTGGCCAAGCTACAAGATCCAGAAAAAGCAGACAATCTATACTTATGTAAGTGGAAGGATGCTGAAATTTTGTATCAAACATCTTTGAAGATTCCCCTGAATATTATCCCTGACAGGAGTGAAAAAAGACACCTGGGGAAGACAAATACAGACATAGGTTGTATGATGCAGACATAATGGGGTATATGAAGAAGATAAGATAGGTGTATGAAAAAGGATACACAAACTTAGTAAGGCCTGGAAACTGACAGAAAAGAGCAAATATTAACATGGGAAAAAAAGAGAAGGAAATACTGTGTGGCCAACAAGTGTTTAAATGATGAAGTATTTAAATCACAACCCCAAAGTCTTGGCGATTCTCTGCTCTTTAGCAACTAATTATGAAGCAAGCAAACACATTTTTTCAATTCTTTCTATGTGTGTGTCCTCAAAAATGATAACTCTTTTTTATCACTTCTTTGGTAAAATATTATGGTGAACTTCTGTGCCAACAACCTAAATAGCCCAGGCAGATAACTCACATAGAAGATGAGCCTGCATTTGTTCTAACCCCCCCCAGGGAGTGTCAGCATCAAGTTTCTGTGCAGCTGACTGCATACCTGGAAACTGAATACAGATATATGCTATTACAAAATTATTTGTGCTTCTCATAAAAATATTACCCAACTCATGTTACATAGAGATACGTTAAGGCAAGAATTCTGAAACACCCTCTCAAAAAAGTAATGTTTTAAATTACTGAGTGCACATCTATTGAGATCTACATTAAAAAATCATTGTTTGTTTTTTTATTTGGATGATTTTCCACTTTATTCTGCTCTTCACCCCTCTCAGAGAATAAGGAATCAGAAGTTTGGGAGTTTAATCCTGAATTTTACCCTAATTCTCTGCATGCCTTTCAAAAATGCAGTAAATCCATCTCCCTTTGCAGTCTGTATTCTCCAAAAAATAAATATGGTGTATGTAATCTACTCAGAACTTACAGAGTTTTCATGTGTATATAGGAGACTAACTACATTTTGGCACATGTCTGTAGATGCTGAATGTAGCAGAGGCTACAATTAACATTAGTAACTGGCAACCCTCAATGTCTTTCCCTGATGTAACACAGCTTGGTATTTATGCTTGCCTTCTCCTGTACTGACGACTCACAAAACCCCAACATTTTATGGTCATCTGCCACCTAACAAACACCTCATTAAGTAGAACACCTGCAGTGATTGTAACCACAGCATACAGTAATTTAGCAACTAATGCTCTACATTACACCAGTGGTCATAAACTGGTTAGAAAGTATCTGGTTGTCTCAGTCCTATGAGGTTTTCATATCGAAAATAGATGAACAATCAGTTTCTTTTCCTTATTGAAATAAGGAAGACCATTAAAATAAAGATGTGTTATGATGCTGACTGATGTATTTTTGGGCTGGAATGTTCCTCTTGAGTGGCCACCAACTGGATATAACTCCATTCACTACCAGTTTTTGGGTCTGGCTCTTCAGACAGCTTTTTATCTAGTGAAGAAAGCACTCATCCAAGCCATCGGCAGCCAGTTTCTCTTGGCATTCCCTACAGAATACTGTGGGAAACTGAATCAAAGGCCTTGTTAACATAAGTAAGTAAATGACATCTACAGCCTTTCCCTCATCCACCAAGGTCACTTTATCAAAGAAGGAGATCAAGTTTGTCAAGAAGGACCTGCCTTTCATGAACCCATGCTGAGAGGACCTGATCACCAGGTTTATAATGTGTTCATATATTGTTTATAATTTGCACTTCAATAAAGTAGTTAAAAGAGATAAAAACATACACCAGCTGAAAAAAAAATGCAAATATAAATAAGTATCAAAAGAATTGGTTTTGGTTACAAGGTATAACTCGGTCCAGTATTTTGTGTTAGTTGTGATCATACATCCTGTTATGCCTCTGTGCACAGAACTACTGAGCAGTGCTCACCAAGTCTTTGCATGCACTCAAGGACCAACAGGTGCTATTAAGAGGTACTCTGCTTCATATCTTAGTATCTCTATTTCCCTATTTTTATGTTGTTTTTTTAATGTGTTTTTAAATTTGCCTCCAATTATCTTTTTCTTCATTATAATTATGATTATTATTATTATTTGGCTCAAATGATAATTCAGTTTCTTCCTGGTTCCTTTTATTGCAGCTTTCCCCTTGTCACTGAAAACATCTCTTTTCAGCCTAAACAGCTGTAGTTTAAGTAATTTCTCATATAATCATAATCATCTAGGTTGGAAGGGACCTTTCAGATCATTGAGTCCAAGCATCATCCCAACTCTGACAAGCCTCATACGTGGACAGGGATAGTCAGATTGGGAGTCTGATGCTCTCCCAACTGAGCTATACACGCAGGTCAATATGGAATTTAATCTATGACTCTGATCATTCTTGTTGAATTTGATTAAATCTTCTCAAGACCCTTGGGGTTTTTTTGGTTTGGTTTTTTTTTATTTTGAGACAGTAGGGAAGGACAAGGTCAGAACTGCACAATGTATTAAAGATATGGTGAAATCACAGATGTACATAATGGCAGAGTCCCATTCTCTCTTTTGTTCTTAATTCTCCTAATAGCTCCTAATACTTGATTTACTCTTTCAATCACTACTGTGCACTGAGTGATGCTTATGTGTGACTCTCATAACTTTCAACTATCACTCCAGTCAGTTCAGGGCGCATGTAAGTGAAATTAGGATTTCTTCTCTTTATGTACATCACTACACATTTATCTACACTGAATTTCAGCTGTCATTTCATTGCCCAGTCACTAAGTTTTACTACCCTGAATAAATTAATATCACTAAACTTGATTAGCTCACTGCTAATGTGCTTTTTAAAGTAATTTATGAGCATGTTGGACAGCAAATCCCCTAGCAAAGATCATATGGAATTTCATCTGTTACCAGTTTCCACTGTGAAAGCTGGCCATTAATTCCAAGAAAATTACTGAATTTTGAGTGTGCTTCAGTAGTAGCTGTGAACAAGCCTTCAGCTGTCACAAGCTGCAGGCTCTCCTTGGGCCCTCCCTGACCAGCTGCCCCACCACACAACTACTGATGGTTGATGGTCCCCATGTTATGATCTGATGTAGTATTTGCCTGATTGCTGCAGGCAAATGAGGAGACCCATGATTATTCTATTTCCTTCTTTGGCTGCTTCTTTGATAGTCTTCAGATACTGAAATTAGTGTCTTCTGTGGTTTATATTTCTTCTGCCAACCTACTGATAGGTATACTATGTAATTTCTTCATTGAGGACTAAACTTTCCTCATTCTGGATTTCAAGCACTTGTTTCAACCATGCTTTCCTCTTTCCTCTTTAACTGACACCCTGTCTCCATGTGCTATTTAATATTTTTCCCTCCTTTGGCCAAGGTATCTGAATTCCCACAGCATCACTTGTACCAAGGGTTCCATTTCAAAACACTTGTTCTTATGCATCCATTGGCTTTCTCACCACATAAACTAATGTCACTGAAGAAATCATGACACCACAGTAATTTACTGACAAATTACTTAAAGCAGATTCGAAAGCAAAACTAAGACAATATCCCCACACTGTCTAAAGCAGAAAATAAACTATGGTATCCCTGCAACAAACATGACAAAAGATGAGCAGGTTGTATTTGAAGGACTGGAATGTCTTCATACAATGTGTTGAATTGGAAAGGACCTTCAAATGTCATCTAGTCCAACTCCTCTGCAGTGAGCAGGGGCATCTAGCAGTAGATCAGGTTGCTCAGAGCCTCATTAAGCCTGGCCTTGAATGTCTGCAGGGATGGGGCCTCTACCATATCTCAGGACAGCCTGTTCTAGTGCCTCACCACCCTCATGGTGAAGAATTTCTTCCTAACATCAAATCTAAACCTGTCCTGCTCTAGTTAAAACCCTCATCCTATTGCTATATGCCCTTGCAAAGGGTCCATCCCCAGCTTTCCTGTAGGACTGGTAATGCACAGTCTCCACAGAGCCTTCTCTTCTCCAGGATGAACAATCCTAACTGTCTCAGATGGTCATCTTAGAAGAGCTCCAGTTCCCTGGTCATCCTTGTGGCTCTCCTCTGGACCCTCTCCAATAGGTCCATGTCCTTTTTATGTCAAGGGCTCCAGAGCTGGATGCAGTACCCCAAGTGGGCTCTCACAAGAGCAGAGTAGAGAGGCAGAACCACCGCTCAATCTGGTGGCCAAGGCTCTTCTGATGCAGCCATGTTAAAGCAACAAACAGAAAATCTATTTCAGCTGGTGTAGTGCTTGCATCACAGGGCAGGCACTACAGAAAGAAATAAAAGGGAAGACACAAGTTCCATAGAAAAGGCACCAGATGTGGTGATAAGACTAATCAATGTGTTGGCATGGTTAGTAAAAGTGAACAAGAAAATTGTTCTATCTATGTTTAGTTTTAAATGTGGAATGAACCTTAAAAGCCCCGGGCAGGACACAACATAGATAAGATGGGTTTGTAGGGATTTGCTGCTATCCAGTTAGAACTCCAACACTGACAATCAATGTAATTTTTATCGTTTACATGATCAGCTTGAGTGAAAGTCACATAGATGTGAGATATGTAAGTTTAGTGGCAGATCTTAAAAGAAGCTGCTAGACTCAGTGCTGTTCTTACTGGATTAGCCAGTGTGGCCTCAAAATACAATAAGATTTCACTTTTCATACAGTTGTACTATCTCAGTATACTACAGTATCATAGCATACTCTCACTCTTCTAATGAATTTTCTCCCAAAATACTCGAATGTACACACACACTTGTGCTGACAATGAGAATTTTAAGTATTAAAGTGGCTAACAGTATTTTCATTTACCTTTTCAATAATATATAATTTTTTAATGAGTGTAAACATTAGATTTTTACAGGCTATTAATTTTGAATCAAAACACAGTTTTCAATTTGAATAGCACCTTTAGAAGCAAGCTAGCTGACAGGGCTGGAAATCCCATAAAAAAGCAAATCAAGGCATAGTGGGAGGCACCCTTTCTTATGACAAAAGAACAAACTGAGTCAGTAAAACAGAAAACATTTATCCCTCCTTGGAAATTAATATGTTATCATTGGAAAACTACCTTTTTAGTGAAATCCTTCATACAAACATATACCAGAGTTCTTACAGCATATAATTTCAGCATTTACAAACTTTAGATACTCCAGGTCCATTTAGCTTTTGCTATTATAACAGTATGAGAGAAGACTGCTGCTTTTATTGACATCTCCACATTACTACAGGTTATAGTTCAGGTGCTTTTCCTGTTATGGGTTATTTCATTTTGGCAACAAGTACAGGTCAGTCCTAAGCATAATGACTGCTGTGTGCTGACAAATATACTGGCATGGCTGTTAAAACACTCTTCTATGGAAACCTGGCCATACTGTGCATGTAGGATATTGAGATGGCCTTTATTCGTCTCAATTCCACCCAAATACACAATTTCGGTGTACTAGTATTTCCATCATGCAAGGAAAATTACAGATTTTTTTCTTAAAATGCCATTGCCTAAAGCTAAATCATGATATAAAAATGTGTTCATTATAAGTACATTTTCTTTCTGGTCCACAAGCATTCTGATGTGCAAAAGCTAAAAGATGAGAATTTCAAAGGTGTTAAACTTCATAAATGTTACAATTTCAAGCAAGTTGTGGAGGGATTTGCCAACCTGAAGTACTGCACACCTACCTACAGCTTTAACTCTGGGAAAGTACTGAGCTGTCCCACCTTGGAAAAGGTGGAGAGAGCTGTTACATAAATCAGTTCCTTAAAATGAAAACTATTCATCACAGTCTAATTAATTTTTTTGGCAATGTATACAAAAGCATAAAGTAGAAATTTTATTGAAGAGAGTAATGAACTCATCCTGATTTAGAATTCATGCTAGAATGTCAAAGTTTTCAATCACTAGTTTCACTGGTGAGTGCAGGAAGTAATTTTATGTGCCCTATTAAAAAAGTTGAAACATAATCTGACAGCTAGAAGCAGTTTGTTCAAATCAACCAAATCCAAATGGATGCTGGACAGGAGGCATAGGAGTTTTAATCCAGATCATTCAAGTGCAGCAAAGCCATAAGCACTTGGAAATAGTATTTTACAACAGTAAAGGTCTGACAACTGCAACAGTAAATAATACCCTAAATGAAAAGTAGCTTAACTGAGATGGTTCACCAGATTTCATAATTTTGCCTTAAAATTCAGTAGCATATAAAGTACTACTAGTTGGTAGTAAAACCTAGAATTCAATCCATTCTGTGGCTCTTTGTTAATCTTATTCTCTCTATTGCTCTATTCTTCATCTACAGCTAAAAAAAGAGCATAACTTCTAACACTGCATATTCCAAGGGATAACACTATTGCTTCTTTTCTACCTAGAAATTTGTGGTACCAGATAAAATTAATGCTAGAAAGAGCACTACGTATTATTCTGCATTTAATAATAGATTCCATCTGGGGGGCAGAGAGGTTGTGGATGTCCCCTCCCTAGAGCTCTTTAAGGCCAAGCAGGATGAGGCATTGAGCAACCTAGTCTAGTGGGAGTCCCTGCCCATGGCAGGGGGGTTGGAACAAGATGATCTTTAAGGTCCTTTCCAACTCAAACCATTCTATGATTCTATGACAGATACATGCTGCCTTTGCACAGACAGCAAAGCCTGAGTCTGCTCAGCTCTCACGTGAGAAGGCACCCCAGAGCAGAGAAGTTTCCTGTGCAGCACCTCTAGAGTAATGCAAGAGACTTCAGCAAAAGACTGCGACAGGTTATTTTATTATTTACAAATTATAGCAAATTGGAAATATTGGGTAACATCAGTATCTCTGCAGATGCGGACAACAGATTCACTAACAAGTGGAGCAGGAGTATCAGTTATGCATTCAGTGCCTTTCTTCCAGGAGCTGCAAAGTGAAAAATACTATGTCGATCACACAGACAATGAAAAGAAATTACAGAGATTAAAGAGCTTAAATAGACTGAAAATGGCTGTGAAGATAAAGATAGTATTTTAAGCATATGATTTACCTTTGAATTTCTTTATTAATAAAAAGTTATTTTCATAGGCTCTCCATCACCTATTCAATAGATTCTTCACAGACTGTCATTTGTCTCTCAGCACTAAAGGCACCTTGAGGATCAGAAGTGAAATAGATGTCTTGTCTACTTCTATGAAGAAATAACTTTGTGCACAATAAAAGAGTGATACAGAAGTGTCAGATGAGTGATCATCAATGACCAACGTACCACATAAATTCGGAACAGATGATGCCCAGACTTTCACAGTAAAAAATTAACCAGGATTTTTTGTATTGCTGCTGTACACTGAAAGATGTGCTGGGAGCAATAGTATTGAAGAGAGAAAATAGAAAATAAGGTTGGTTTTTGCATTAGGCTTGAGAAAAAGAGATACAATTTTCATTCCTATCAGTATTAAGAGAAGCTGCCTGCACATTTAATCTCACTTAAATTCCTGTCAAATGCACATCAGCTCAGTTCAAAGCTGAAACAAACCTCAAGATTTAAAATTCCTGAACCTAAATCAGAAGATTTCAACATGGAAAGAAAAAAAAATTATAAAGAATTCTGCTAATAAAGAAGGAAATCAGAAGTAATTAAACCAAAGATTTTGTGCAAAGTTAGCTCCTGACTCAGTTGTGGTTCTTTCGTTTTGAGTCCTGTCCCTAGAGTGTATCTGAAATCTTGCGAACCACTGTCACACTGCACCATGGACTTCTACTTTCCCGAAACCTCAGGACAGAACCCCCCGATAACCACCAGAGGCCACTGCTGTTCCTTCTTTTTGAGCTTAGCTGCGCTGTGAGAGTGGGCAGCGCAGAGAGACCCAAATAAGGGTGACGGCAGCTTCAGCACACCTTCAGCTGCACTTCTGCTAAGAAAAGTAAACACGGCACCCTTTTAGTGGAATATAAAAATAAATATTGCCTACCCAACCTTAGCCCTCAGGAAGAAATGAAACCTTGCATTCCAAAAACCTGATTTCATTCTTTCTTATGATTAAATTTGGTAGCTAAAGGCAAGTTTCCAGATGCAATTTAATTAGGTATCTGAAAGGCATTTAACTTAGAAAAATGACTCCATGCATTTGCAGCAGACCAAGACAAATGAATTAACAAAGTTATAATTAACATTCATCCATGAGAAAACTATTAAGTAACATTTTGCTGCTATAGTCCACAGGCATCATTGCCAAGCTTGCCCTATTTTTCGATTAGTGAGCTGAAGTACCTGTCTGATAGTTTGCAGAGACTACAAAAGGTGACATTAAACTAGTAAGTGATATTAAATCCTGAAAACAGGAACATCCAGCATGCTCAACTGAGGCTACACCATATTAAATGTGTTTTAATACAGACTACTAAACCACTGCATTTTTTACATAAATCAGCCAGGTGCTGGCCAAGAGGGATGGGATGGGGGATAAAGGAATATCCTGGAAAGCAATGAGAAGAACTCGAGTATTTTAACAGTTCAATAACTAAGCATCGGTAACAGGGCTCAGTGGAAAGCGGATTTTGGATCACCAAGCAGTCCAAACACTAAAAAAGTAGTTTTACCAGCATTAGCAGTATTCTCACTCCATTACCCTCCGTACAGAAACACGCCCTTTTTAAAAGGGTATTTAACAAATGAAAGGTGAAGAAAGAAAAGATAACATAGAGAAAGCTTCAGAATCTTGAATAGGTCATATTGTTGAGATAGTAAAATAACAATCAATAATCAAGCTAGCCATCAAAAGCGAGTGTTTTGTATTAAGGGCTCCCGCAACAACAAAAGACATGTAATAGAATTTCAGCAGCTAAAACCTTCTGAATTCAAAGCTTAAACACAGCAGTGTCTTTAGAGGCAACAAAACCCACAAAGCACTGGAAAGAGGCACCAATGTAACTACCTCCACTTTTAGGGGAACTTCCCCGGAGGGCACAACTCCACTACACGAAAGCTATATAGGTAACCGATTTATCCTCTCTTGCTGCTTAGGACATCCCAAACTGCTATTAAACGATAGAGTGACCTTCTATGACATCTCTCCAGGCAAGCAGACATCTCTAGAGCCGGGGCCTACACCTTCCCCACTCTTCGGGGTAGGCGCAGCAGGTAGAAGCTAGAAGCGATGGCGCGCTGCAAACACTACCACAGATTAAACTGAGCTGGGGTCTACTTCTTTGTCTTAAAAGAAAAATTTTAGTCCCAGAAGCAGGAGCCACGGGTCCACGGCCCTGCGCATGCGCTACCACATACACCCACCCCTCACTCACACCAGCCCA
>VZTY01015193.1:286614-310188 GCA_013400935.1 Turnix velox
GGGGGAGGGCGAGTTAAGGGGAGGGAGGGGGCGGCCATGCCGAAGGGGCGGCCTCCCAAAGCCGGTGGGGAGACGCGTAGGGCCGGCACCGCGTCAGGTAAAACAGGGCGGCCGGGGCGAGCGCCGGGGAAAGATAGAAGGAAGGAAGGTTAGAGGCTGGTGATGGCGGCGGTGTGTGCGAGGTCGGCGCGGAGATGGCGGAAAGAAAAGCCTCCGCGGGCTCCCGCATATAGTCCCCGGATATGGGGTGGAGGGAGGCCGGGTCTATTGTGCGAGTGTATAGGAGAGAGGGCGGAGGGGAGGGAGCCTGGCCCGGCCCTGCGGAATGATACTGAGCCGGGCAAGCGTCCGCGGCTCCACACGGCGCCGGCGGTCGGGCTGAGGGGTGGCGGGTGCGGCCGCCTGGAGTTGCTCCGGCTCCCGCAGTGGCTCCATCGCCCGCTGAGGAGAATTGATGGCGGCGGTCGCCGTTGTCTCCGGTTGCTGGGCCCATGCCAGCGGCCTGGCTTTGCATTCCCTTCCAAGTCGCGGCGTGGGTGCCGGCGCTGGGCCGGCCGGAGTTGGCGCGGGCCGGAGGAAGGGGAGAAGGCGGACGGGCGGGGTGGCAGACGGGACGGGAAGGGGCCGCAGTCTTTCGGGCGCTCTTCCCCGCGTACTGTCCTCCCCATTGCCACCCCCAGGGGCAAATTAACGAGAGCTTCCAATGAAGGAGCACAAATAGGATTCAACTCTTCGATCTGATTACAAGAAGGAAGGTTCTCCGGTTTTCGAGCTTTAAAAAAGCAGCATTGTAGTCGTTTTCTTGAAGAATATGTGCATAAAATCCCTTGGTTTTCATTCTAGCTTGTCTCAGGCTTCGGTTTTTAAATATTTACTTGCGCCTTAGTGTATTTGATGACTAAACAATACTTGAGGACGGAACTGGTTTGATGAGCTTGAATTTTTCTGACATTTTGTAGCTACCGAGTTTTCTGGCTCTTTAGTGTTGTTCATTCCTGATAATGTTAACAGGGACCTCTGAGTAGTGTCTGAATAAAACACACAAAGTGCAAAAATGCAATGTTTTAGGGAGACCTGAAACCCATTTCATTGATTTCCGCTTCAGTGCGATCATTTAGCTGTAGATTATGCTCTTTTTTTAGCCAGGTAGAAGAGGAAGAGTTTTATGAAAACTTTAAAATACTTTAGTCATGGGAATTCAGCAAACTAATAGTTTATATCATTAGAATGGCTGGTTTGCTGGCTGATGAGCTCTGGCCCTTCGTGAGGAGAGTGTGGGTGAGGCTTCTGTGGAATACTTTTTGTAGTATTAAAATGTACTGGCAGGCAAAAGACCCCTACAGTGCTGTACTGTTACATGAGCATTGGGAATGTGAGTATTCATTGTGGAAAGCCAAATGGGCCCCAGGTTCCTACACAAAGCTTTTTTTTGCTGGTGACATTGATCTTGGCTTTTTACACAATAGGTATATAAAGATGGACCCAAAGAGCTTTGGCTTCTACAAGTTTTGAAAGCCAGTTAACTTTTTAAAAAGTTTTTTTGAACTCTGACATGTACTTAGTTCTGTAGTTCTTGAAAGAATTCACATGTATGTATGTAAGGTCCTGTAATAATATCACAGGGGATAAAAATACCAAGACAGAGATGAGCTGTACAGAAAAAGCACCAAGTAGCTGTATTCCTTTTGCTCATCCCCCTTGATCTTACGATTCTTCCTATTGTAAGAATTACAGCTGACAGAACTTGCTCTGAGTTTGATCACATGCTGTATTTTTTTATATTTATTTTTAAAATTGTGTGAATTTATTAAATTGCTTCATAGAGGATATTTGATTGCAGACCAGAGTTTAGAATTACATGGTCTAGGCCTACCACAGGGAATCTTTTGCTGTGTGGGATTACAGGGAGTCTGCCCTGTATAGGCAAATATTGTGGGCTCTGTAGTCTTTGAGATTTCAACAGTTTGGGAAATCAGCAAAGCCAGTGTTGCCAAGCATCACTTTTTTTTTTTTTTTCTGCACTTCTTTGTGGCTTAGAGGTCACAAATGAAGAAGATCTGGCTAAGCAGAACAGTCTGAATCTGGGGAACTTGCATTCTCAGGACACTTGTCTGCTTGCCCCATTCAGATACAGGCTGACATATTTTGAGAACTGGTTGTGAATTCCACAGACTTAACTTTTAGCAGAAGGAATTTTATTTAGAAAATACATGTTTAGAAAAGTAAACATTGTTTCTTTTGCTTAGGAAGTTGTATGTTTTTACGTTTTGGGTTTTTTTAGTGTGACACCCATCCTACAACCCTGGTGCACTAATGACTGTCATGAAGTGTTGTTCTGTGTTTGTTTATGATAATATTCCTTTGTTTGGAAGAAAATAAAGGTGAATCAATAATGTTTTCTTGTGCAGATTCCTTAGACTTCTTTTAACCCCTGTTCATTTCAAATGCTAGAATGAATTCTTTGTTCTAGGCAAGTTAAATATTTTAGATAAATTCTGACCTTCAGGCAGAAATAATCAGAACAATATCTTCACCTCAGTGTCTGCTGTTCTAAGAGAACAACTTCTGCTTCAGTAGCGTTTTCCCAAAATCCTCTTGAGATTTTTCTCTCTTATTGACACTGACCTCTCTGAAAGGCACAAATTCAGTCTAAGTGTAAGTTTATTGGAGTTGATGATCTTAAAGGTCTTTTCCAACATAAATAATTCTATAAGGAAAGGCTTTTTTACTGTGAGGTGTGACTGAGCACTGATGCAGTTTGTGCAAGGAACTTGTGGATTCTCCTTCCATAACCATATTTAAAACTCTGTCCTCTGGGCAGTAGACTTGAAGTAGCGCAACTTGAGCAGAGGTGTTTCACCAAGACGACCTTCCAACATTAACTGTTGTGTGATTATGTTGTAGTGTCTGAAGTGTAGGCTATGATTCTCTAGAAGCTTAAAAGTTCAAATCTTTATTACTTTGGGTTTTGCTGCTCCTCAACTCCTGCTTTGCTCAGCAGTGCTTGTGTAACAAAACCTTCTACAGAGGTGTGGCAGGTTCTTGGCATTTGCCTTTCTGAAAACTTCAAGGTGAATCCTTGAATGTGTCAGAAGCAAAAAGAATGCATTAGGAAAAAGTATTCTTCCTTGTTTCTAAAAAGAAGCAACAGGCAGCTCTCAACACTCAACTGATGTTAAGATGCATTGATAAATTGACACAGGTGCTTGTGACATAGCTTCTAATGAGAAAAAGAAGGTAAAATTAATTACTTTTGTGTGTGGCATCTGAATTCCCTGTGTGGTTGCTCTGGTTCTTAGTAACCAACATCACAGCTTTGGTACCATTAGAGTTTTAGTCTGTATGTATTTTCTGAAGTCTTTTGTGCGTGGTTGCCAGCACTGATTTGAGGACCACTGTCTGAGGGGCAGTTCTGTTTGCTGTGTTCCCTCGAGGTCTGTGAAGACATGAGAAAGTGATTTCCACTGCAGCAAAATTAACACAAAGAAAATGTGCAGTGTTGCAGCACTGCTTGTCACTGAGTAGCAGCAGAATGAAATTAACAGTTTTTTCACTTCCACAGCTGTCCAGTCATTTTCAAATAGCAGAAGAGGAATTCTTTAAGCAGTAAAAGGAATTACTTGCAGGGTATCCTGAAGCAGTTTTTAAGTGTAGGGTGTATGTCCTAAATTTAAAGGCTACTTTCACAAGTTTAAACTTAATTCCCTGATGAGGGCAGTTAAAACTGAGTATTTTATGCCTTCGAAGGCCATGAATTTTAACCAAATTCATATATGAAGAATGGTAAATATTAGATACACATAGATAAGAAAGCAGAGTAGCTTTACTTCTGCCTTTTCAGACCTGTCTGTATTTTGTTTGCTTCCTGCCAGTTCCCTAGTATCACATAGGTTGTGAATATGTTGAATTAGGGGAAAGTCAGTTCTGAAACTTTACATTCAAATTCAATTTGCTGTTACTGAAGAAGAATGCAGCTTGAACTCACTGGTTAATCTAAGTTCAGGAAAGACTTAAGTATATTATTTAAGTATTTGTGCACTAGGATTTTATGCAGAGACCTCTGACAAGAAGGAGGATAGGCAAGTGATGATGTGCAGGAAAAAATGAAGACATTATAGTATTGCTTCTCTGATGTGGGCTACATCTCTTACCGATGATAAATATAAGTAATCCTTTTTCAAAACGTACAGGAGGGACAACTGTTGAAACCACTGTTTCAGGAAAGGAAATCTTTAGGCTTTAATATTGATACATTTGCTCATTTCAGTGTTCTACAGTAACTCAATCTAAGTTTATGCAGGAAGAGTGTTTGGTCTCAGCAAGAAGAGGATAGATTTTGATTACTGTGGTGTTCTTTAATTACACACCAGTTCATCATTGTGCCTGAGATACATCTATGCCTTCTCCACAGTAATAACTCACATTTAAGTTCTGTCTGTGTGACAACTTCACACAGACATTTCTATAGCTTTCTGCCAATTGCGGATATTCATTGTTTTCTTCCCTATTGCAGTCATAATTGTACCTTTATGCCATATGTTTCTAAATATGATTAAATTTCTGTTTGAGACCTCTCATGATTCTTGAGGTTTTCTGCTATAGTTGTTGTGCTCCCTCTCAGGAAGAAGGAGGATCACCTACCAAATTGTTTAGTTGATTCTTAAATGTCTGTTAACAGGGTGGTGTCTGGGCACAGGTGTAAGGTTCAAGGTCGTGGGCATGAGGCATCCAAATCACACAAAAACCATATGAAAACGAACAGATGGGAAATACCAGCTATAAGAGTTGGTTGTAGGGCTTTATCTGTATTACAGTGTGAGAGAGAACTGGAATACCAAAAGCAGGAAAAAATTTGTGGCTCGAAATAAAGCAAATCCACCAACCAGGTGATGTTAAGACAGGCATTCACGACAAGCAAATCATTGCTCAGTCACTGAGCAAAGACTGCCTTGGAAGGACTCTCCCCGTGTTTGTGTTGTTGAGCATGATATTGTATGGCATGGAATAGTTTTTAGTTAATTTGTGTCAGCTGTCCCCTTCAGCCTCTTGCCCACCCTCAACCTACTCATTGTGGGGGCAGAGTGTGAAACAGAGCAAGCATTCAGGCTGCATAAGCACTGTTCATCTATAGCTAAAACATTAGTTTAGCTTACCAGCATTGTTTTAGTCACAGATTTAAAACAAAGCACCATATGGGCTGCTATGGAAAAAGTTAACTCCCTCCTAGTCAGACTCTATGCAATCTAACCAGCTACATTGGGGCTATTAAACTTGGGTCCTGTCAGACTTCTTTGCTGCACCATTGTGGATGTGCAACTTCTGGAGTCGTCAGTGGTCCACAAAGGAGCTGCACAGCTACACAGTTACAAAGTTACAAAGGAGCACAGCTGTTTTGTGTCTGCAAATGGTGAGCATTTGTCACCTGGATATTCATCTCAGCAGTGTGCTCCTGGAAGCCAGGTGTCTGGGTTGGTATGACTTTAAATTCCTGATTGAATATTGACCAAGATGTAATAAAACTACCTTTTCTTATGTGAGCAATTTTTAATTAATGTCTGGTTTTTGCTCTGATACATGGGCTGAGAGTTGAGTCTTTCCCCTGAGCCTCCCATTAGAAGTCATAAAGAATGATTGCTGCTTTTCTTTAAGGAAGTGCTGAGTTAGATTTTAACTAAATCTGATTCTTTTATGGTTTTGTAGAACTAAACACAATGTTTTAATGTTTCATTCTCATCTGTCTTCAGTGACTTCTAGGGCAGCAGGGGAAAACATCCCTGTTTTGTTCTCTTGTCCTACCACTCATAAATTAGTAAATAGGTTTTGATGGGGTCAAGCTCTTTTGTCCCTAAACTTGCCAACTGCCATTTTAACTTCAGTGACAAGATTTCATCCATAAATCCCTCAAGCCTGAGCACTGTATTTGCAGTGTCCTCTCAGTTGGATGCAAGTAGGCTGTTAGAGATCTAATAAAGCTGTGCTGCCTTTACAGCTGAGTGAACCCATCTGCGCCTTGCAGAGAAGACTGCAGCCTGCCATGAGGCACGGAGCTGCTTATGTAAGGAGGGAGTGGTTGGGAGTGCTCCAGTTCTGTCTTCCTCCTTCCACATCTAGTTGTCAGTCGTGGCTTATAGCAGAGAGCACCTGCTTGCTGACTCAGCTCCTTGAGGCCAGGTTTTCATGAATGCTGTATCACTCTTGACCCAAAGCTTGATTACCACTACTCTGTGAGGGGCAGCTTTAACACTTAAGAATATTTGAGTAAGTGCATCTTTAAAATGAAAGTTTATTATCTTTGCTTTGCAAATCTCATTCCAGTATTTTTGACTCAGCGACAGGTGGATGAGAATCAGAGGCAGGTTAACTGACAGGACAGGGTCCTCCTTAGATGTTAGCCATTGCAGAAAGAGTTGAGCCTTTGATCCCTCAGTTTCTATACCAAGCACAGAACAAAGTGGGATGAAATACTCCTGTTGATCAGCATGGGATCACCTTTCCTGTTTTCTCCTCTCTGCTGGTCCAACCCATCTACGCTCTTCTGCTTCCAACCCTCCAGCAGGGTAAAAATAAATTAGCCTACCTTGGTTGTTATAGCAATAGCTATAGCATTCCGTCCCTTGGTATAGATTATACGAATTAGTCTTAGAACTTCAAGAACAAACCATTTTCTGGACAATATGGTGTTAATTTCAGAGAGTTAGAAGAAGCCTAGCTAAGAAGTAAAATTATTGAGCTGAAAATTGGTTTTGTTTTACCTCAAAAACAGGACACGTTTGCATATATTATGAATTTACAACTGAGAATTATTTATAGGATGCAGTAAATTTAAGTTTGTGCTTGTTAAAGATTTGTGTTACTTAAGCAAATTACTTCTTTCCCGCAAAAGAATGCAGAACTAGGCTTTGCCGAGCAAAAGTGATTTGTGTGACTTTAGTCCAGAAATGGGAAGTATAAGTTCCCCAGGACATTGTTTAGTTGTGGCAATTTTTTTTTTTTCCTCCAAATATCTTGTGGTGAAATGTCTCCTAGAGCTTCCTCAACTACAAGCTTCTGGAGTTTGTCTATGAGAAATTAATCATGAAGAAAAATTGGTCAGGGCACAAAGTACTGATTTGTTTTTATTATTTTTTTCTTGAATGAGACAGAGCTTTGAGGTTGCAGTATTGAACAGTAGGGATCTCTGAATCACAGTGTTAGGTTTCCTCTAAGGAAATGTGAACAGGATGCTCTAGGCTAGTTGTGCTGTTACTTCCTATGCCTAATTCTTAAGTACATGGTGAGAAGTTCTGACTTTCTTGAATGGAAACATCAGGCCTTGCATATCTAGTTAAATCAGATTTCCAATTTTTTGCTTTCTGTAGTTGATGCGCTTTTTTGAGCTTTGACAATGTTTGAAACTGAATTTTTTTTTCCCTCTTTAGTGTGTCAGTTGATTTCTATTTATTTTATTAGTACTGTTTTGAATGATTTTACGTATTTTAACAGCTCCTGCCAGTTGCTTTTCTTAAATTTAAATAATTTCCTTAGTAAAACAGTGCCTTCTGAAGTGTAATATGTATTTAGCTAACTTGGATATTTAAGCTATAAGAAAAATATTAATAGGACTGACTTCAGCTATTTGAGCAAGAGGATGTAGAAACTATGACTTGCGTGTCAAGCTGTGAGTTCAAAAGAAAAAAAAGTGAGCTTAGATTGGATCTATTAAACAAAGTCATATTTTTCTCCATTGATTTTGTATATACACATTTTGACTGGCAGTTTATTGCATCTCCTGGCCATTTTAAACATTAGTGTTGGCTTTAGAGCTGTAAAGGTAACTAATGAAGAAGGTGACTAAATTGTTCTCAAAGAAAAAAAGAGAGAAAGGAGTGGAGGAAGGCAGAAAACTTGTGTAGTCAGAACTGCTGACTTTGTTGTTTTAGAGAGTTGTTTTTTTAGAAGCATGTGATGTAATATTATTAACTCTTGGCAGTATTTTACTCATGCCTAATGTATGTTATTCATAGCTAATGTATTTAGCCACATTTTATTTTGTTGCAAACTTCATGGGTGTTTGTGAAGCATGAAAGAATTGATTTCAAAATACTAGCATAAGGTGATTACTTTTCTTCTGGGCAATGGGCATTTAGAGGGATGAATTTATTCCTTTGGTCCTATGTCAACGTAAGCAGCAGTGTTTATTACGAATTTAAAGTCCCAAAATCTTAATGGAGGTTTGTTAGTTTCTCCTTCAAAAAATTAATTTTTCTTATTGTGTAAGTAAAGGAAATAATGGCTCCATACTAATGATTTGATGCTTGTTTTGTAGATGATGTTCTGACACCAAATGTAGAGAACAGTAATTTTCTGTACCAAGTACCTAACTCCACTAAGTGTGAGATCTGTTCGCTCTCTTTTCCAAAAGAGTCTCAGTTCCAGCGCCATATGAAGGATCATGAGCAAAATGACAAGGTATGAATTTTAGTTGATATAAACTTAGCAAATACTCAAGTATAGTTTCGTACACTGATAAGTAAAGCCAACACAAGAATTTGTTTTCAGGGTTTTTTAAGCTCATCAGAGATAATTACTACTTGGGGACCCTCAGAGTTTGAAGTTTCTCTTTCATTTTCAGTCTTTTCCTTGAGACAGGACTTTGCAGGATGCCATTTAGTTAGATTATTGTTTCCAGTAGAGTAATTTTTTGTTTCAGCCATTCTGTTTGATTTATAAAATATTTAGGTAAATGAGAAAAATCAGTGGTTTTCTTTTCAGCAAATTTGCAAACTAGTTGTACCTATTAGCAATTAAAAGCAAATAATGCTCATATTGATAAAGAAGACATACACACCACATCCCCCCATCCTCATTCTGTTATAGTTTTTTTCAGTCATGGCAAGTGACCTAATCTAGTATGTATATGTTAGTAAATTTATGCCATCACTTTAGCTGCCAAGTCTGGGAAAGAGTAATGTCATCTTACAACCAAATGTGGGAAAGAATGAGAAAAATACAGATATATGTTTAAGAATGTAAGAATGATGCTTTTATCATGGATTTCCTCCATAACCTGAAGTGTTTAATTTCTGATCCTTATGTCCTATTTCACAAAGGTAAAACTATTTTACAAGTGATGGAAAAATAATTTTATTACTCCTTGAGTTAGCCATTAATACAGTTTAATTTTTTAAAAATGTGGCACTTTGAGGTGATAATGTATACAGAGAGCTACATACAGAAGTTTCAATGTTGTAAATTGGTATCTAAAACTGAAAGTTGATGTTTTTAGAATTGCTTTTTCATAGTTGTGTAAGAACTTGTATGTCTGATAATTAAGGTGCTCTTAGTGAATGAAAACTGAAAAAAGTCGATCCTATCATTACGCTTTTTGTTGGTTCATTTATTAATTTTGCTTAAGGAGAATTCATGAGCTCAGTTGAAGTACGAAAATTCACTTCTGTCTCTCACTCATTCTTGACTCTCCTCAGTTTCTCTGAGTTTTGAGTCTCAGCTTGCTTTAATTCTCCCACTTTCTTTCTCCATATGCTCTTGCATTTTCAGTAGTGAGATGCAAAGAAGAGAAAATAATTAAGACTGCTGTTATTAAAGATTGTTACCATATGCAAGTACTTCAGTTGTGCTTTCTTATTTCAAACATTTTGATTTGTATGGTTATATGTGTCACGTAGGTTATATATAACTTATGGGAAGATTGAGTTTTGACTTCAATTTTGTATTTCTAACAAACAGCCTCACCGATGTGACCAGTGTCCTATGTCATTCAATGTTGAATTCAACTTGACGCTTCATAAATGCACTCATAATGGTGCGGATCCTACGTGTCCTGTATGCAACAAGAAATTCTCCAGAGTAGCCAGTCTGAAAGCTCATATAATGCTACATGAGAAAGAAGAGGTAAATTCATTAAACCACATAATTTAAATTTTGCAACCCATCATAATGATTCTACTTACTCCCTTCCCTATATGCTGTAGATTGGAGGCTTGAATAAATGGTCTCATTCAGAAGAAGGATAAAGCTTTTAGAAGGAGCTTTGCTTTAATAATAGTAGGACAAACCAATATACTAGACATCAGCTAGCATTTCTATACTGTTTTTAATAACAAAGAGAATCTGTGTATGTTTGATAGACATCTTATAATAGATGAACTTTAACTGATTAGTTATTTACCAGTACTTATATTTGAAGCAATTTCTATGATTCCATGTGTGTTGCTAAGCCTGTAAAGTAATAGTCTGGTTGATTGTTTTTTGTAGCAGATGTCACGGTGAGGCATTCTCACCATCTAGTTCTTGCATTATTTTCTAAAACTCCCACTACTTTTTGAGTGGTTATTTCATTTGAGGGGACTTTTTGTTCCTTCCCCCTCTCATGACTTCACTTTCCTGTTTTTGTAAGGCAGTGGTTAAATCCTTAGCAAGCAGTTAATGTGTATTTTGCTTGGGAGTCATTACTGCATTACTTCAGTTGCTGAAGTTAATTGTACTGCCCAGAATACTGACTTTTCAGTCATATAATTACCTCTTCCTCCTGTGAAGGCCTTTTGAAATTAGACCCTGTGTTGGAGATTTGGGGCTGAGTCAAGCCTGGCATGTGCTTTAATAACCAGACATCTAATCATAAACATAATAATAGTATGTTTCTCTATAGCAATTGCAGAGAGCTTGCAGAAGTTCTTATTAGTAGTTTTAGGATCATAAGCCTGTTTGCATTTTTCTCTAAAGCAGGGTGGGCATGCCATCTATAGAGAATATTCCTTTTTTGGTCTTGTAGGCTCACATTTTGTCATGCACATGTCTGAGTTAAAACAAGAAGACCTGAGTACAGTATAGTTGTGTGTTAAGGTATCTGTTATGATACACAATGGGTATCTTTTGAGGAAACTTGATTTATGGGTTGCCAAAAACATCAGAATAGGGGAACTGAGCATCAAGAAGGATGCCTAAAAGTGATGGTTAGTATGCATTAATACTAATTTTTATCACTAAGTGATTTTTTTCATACGCTTCAGCTGCTTTGATTTTGATGCTTGGTGCAGATGGTGAAAGAATATGTTATCTCATGGCTTTCAATTTATAATCAAACTGCAGCTTAAAAATGAGGTTTATATTAATACCTTTTAGTTGCTAATGAATATATTCTTGTAATTCCCAGATGAAATAATAGTAAGTTCATAGAAAATTGCAAGAATGACTTTTCCAACAATTATGTACTGGGCCTGTAGGTCAGCTGGAATTCCAACCTGAAGCACAGGGTCTTGACGACTGCACAAGCCATCGTCAGAAGTTTTTTGTAATGCACGGGATAAGACATTAATTTATCACTGTAGTATGTTCTCTGTCCTCTTTGATGTCACTTCCTTACTCACCATGTTAAAGAGGCTGAAGCTTCTGAAAACAGAGTAAAGATAAACATTCACTCATACATAGCAGTTGAGCTAGGTAAATTTAGTATTTCTTTGTGCTGCATCACACAGCAGGAGCGCGCAAGAGTGCTAACAAGAAACCACTGTTATTTGAGTCACAGAGCCCATTTTATGGAGATATTAAACAGTACTGATCCCAATACAGACCTGTGAGGGATACAGATAAGCTTCTTGGGCTCTCCAGTTAGATTTGGGAGAGCATATCTGTTTGTGTTGAACTGCAGTTTTTCGTGATTGACTGCTCCTGTGAGAGGTTGCAGAAGGAATTTTCCAGACTATTTGAATCTTTTTTGTAAGTAACTGACTTGTATTCTTTAGTGATTTATGTGTGATAAACTGTGTCATGGAAAAGACCCATGTTTGAAATTCCTCACAAAAGGTAGTTTTCTTTCAGTAATCATAAAGAATATACTTTGTGAAGACATGCTTGACCTTGTAGAGAACTCTTGGGTTTATCCATTACTTCAGTGGAAATGGGTAGTGGTACTTTATAAACTGATGAGACGGAAATGCTAAGTACAAACTGAAAAAGTATAGTATTAAAACTGTTAATATGAGACTTTCTTTGGCTTTAGGAAAACCTTAATATGTTGAAAAGTTGAAATGGTTACTTGGTAGATGTCAGGGGTTGGTAAAGACCTTGAAAGATCATCTAGTCCAGTCCCCTTGCCAGAGCAGGAACACCTAGATCCGATCACACAGGAAGGTGTCCAGGCAGATTTTGAATGTCTCCAGAGAAGGAGACTCCACAACTTCTCTGGGCAGCCTGTTCCAGTATTCTGTTACCCTCACTGTGACAAAGTTTTGTCTCTGTGGAACCTCCTATGTACCAGTTTGCACCTATTATCCCATGACCTATCACTGGGAGCCTGGCTCCATTCTCACATATTTATAAATATTAATAGGGTCACTCCCCAGTCTCCTCCAAGCTGAAGGGACCCAGCTCCCTCAGCCTTTCCTTGTAAGGGAGATGCTCCAGTCCATTCATCATCTTTGTGGCTTTGCACCGGTCTCTGTCAAGCAGTTCCCTGTCCTTGAGCTGAGGGCCCCAGAACTGGACACAGTATTCCAGATGTGGTTTCACCAGGGCAGAGTAGAGGGGAAGGAGAACGTCTCTCAGCCTACTGACCACACCCCTTATAATACACCTTAGGATGCCATCAGCTTTCTTGGCCACATGGCTCATGGTCATCCTGCTGTCCACCAGGACTCTCCCAGGTCTCTTTCCCCTACACTGCTGTCTTCTACACTTGCCCTTGTTATATTTTGTTAAATTTCTCTCTGTATAACAGCTCTTCAGCCTGCCTAGAATTAAAATTAGAGTTTGAAAAAATCCTGGGTTTTTTTTCATTGTTTTGTTTATTTTAAAACGTACAGTGTTTGATTTGTCCTCTCTCATAATTTAGGAGCAATGGTCTTTGAAAAAGTGCAAATTAAAATCTTTTGCAGGTGGTAGGAGTCATACTGAACAGGTTATGATTGTGAGTTACACAGTGTTCCTTCAGGTATTGAACTTAGAAGAATTAGATGAGTACAGCTTTCCAGAATTATTTCTGAGCTTGGAATTTTAAGCATTATCTAGCAATGTATGAACAGCCTCTTTTGTGTAATGTTTAGAAGTGGATTTAGCTGTAGTGAGGTTAACAACATCCAATTACTTGTTGTTTGGAGTGGTGGATTAATTAAGTTGCTTACTATAATATATGTAATAGCAACGTAATATCATAGATCCCAGAATCACAGAATGGACCTTAAAGATAGCACATGTCTGAAAAATTCTATAAAGCAGTTGGCAAATTATTTTGGTGACTGTGAGCTTGATACAGTGTGTATTGTAAGCTGTCTTTGGGTAATTTTTATGCAAAAAATTGTCATAAGCAATATTTGTTGTATAATAATCATGTTTTGCAATATGAAGTTGCTGTGCCTTAACCTCAGCTGACAACTAGGACCACTTATTCACCCCCCCCCGGTGGGATGGTGGAAAGAATGGTGGGAAAGTGTGAAAGTGAGATATAGAAAATTAAGTAAAGGAAAAGCCACACCCAGAAACAAAAACAAGGAAAAAAAGCAAGGAAATAATAGAACCATAGAATGGTTTGGGTTAGAAGGGATCCCAAAGATCATCCAGTTCCAACCCCCCTGCCACGGGCAGGGACACCTCCCACTAGACCAGGCCGCTCAATGGCTCATCCAGCCTGCCCCCAGACTCCTCCAGGGAGGGGGCATCTCCAACCTGTTCCACCCCTGCAGCAAGGATCTTCCTTCTTCTCTCCAGCCTAAATATCTCCTCTTCCATTCTGCATCCATTACTCCTAGTCTTGACATCACACATCCCATTTCTGTAGCCCCCTTCAGGTATTGAGAAACCACTATAAGGTCCCCCTTAAGCCCTCTCCTTCTCAGGCTGAACAACCCCAACTTCCCCATCCTCATAAGGGAGGTGCTCTAGCACTCTCATCATTCCCTGCTCCCCATGTGTTCAGCCATCTCCAGGAAAGCAGGGCTCCATCATTTGTGACAGTTACTCAGGAACACAAATGCTATCACTCCAGACATCCTCCCCTTTCACCTTCAGCTAGCTGTATGTGCTGAGCACATCATCATGTGGGGTGGGATGTCCCTGTGGTCAGTTGGAATCTGCTGTCCCTGTGGTCAGTTGGCATCTGCTGTCCTGGTAGCTTCTTGTGCACTCCCAATGTATTTGCTTGTGGTCTTCTGTGAGGAGCAGAAAAGGCCTTGACTGCTTAGCAACAACCAAAATCTTCAGTGTGTTATCAATGTTATTCTCATGCTAAATCCAAAACTGTACCAGCACTGTTGCTACTAAGAAAGTTAACTCTATCTCAGCTGAAACCAGGACAGAAGTATTCTTGCTTGAATTTGTGTGTAGTTCCAGGAGAAGGAAGTAAAATGTATTTATTGATTTATTGTACCACCCTTTAACTTGAGTCCAATAATAATCACCACTAGGTTAGATGGAACAAATGATTTTTGAAGTAGCTATTAGTTTCATTAAAGGACTTTTTTAAAGTTGGGTTTTGTTTTAGTTTTTTCCTGTGGAAACCTTGGGCAATATTGCATAATTCTTGTTTTTTTGAGACTTAGGGAACAAATTCACTGTCAAAGCATTTTAAAAATAACACTGCAAACCTCCGTTCCTCTTGTTGAAAACATTCTTGTTGATACCATTATTAAAATGAACATTGAGGGTTTTTTCTCTCCCTTGTTGATCATTCAAGGAGGAAAAAAGAAAAGGTTAAAAAACATTTCCTTTTGCAGTGATAATTACAGTTATTGGAAAACAAACCAAGTTGAAAACTGCCCTGAAGTTACACACACCAGTAACAAGCATGTTGCAGATGTATTGCCAAAGAGGTGGTGAATATTTTTATACATTTAATCATGTCACTGCTTAGATTTTATAAAATGGTAAGCTGATAAATGAAAATAATGGTTTTAAAAAGGAAAAGTGAGTCAAATAAATGCAGAGCTTTTAGTTTTAATTGAAATATTTTTTTTTTATTCTTTTGAATTTCAGAGAAATGGCTGTACTTTTACATAAATCATTACAAGTATGCTTTCCATTCTAAATGACATGGAATACTAATGTAACTGGAAGGTGGTATATGTAACTGCTGTAAAATTAATGGGTTGAAGTTATGTCTGTTAAGAACATCTGTCTCTATTTACATCTGTGAAGACAGCTTAAGAGTCAGTACTACCTGTAGTGAGAACAGTGTTTAAAAGTAAATGAGCATTTGAATCACTTTAACCAGTAAAATTGTAAAGTCTCTGAATCTATTGTTAAGGTGCTGCTGGTTAGAAAGTAGTTCATGGTTAGAAAGTAGGATTTTTTTCAAATGGCTTTCTCGATTGTAGTGTAATGTCACTAAGGTAAATTTCTATCTATCTTGAATTGGTCTATAAAGGAAGTAGAGAGTCGTGGTGAGGGTGGCACTGAACTACCTGTTCCTCTTACTACTTGAACTTCTTCAGAATTCAGTTTCAGTGGAATTTCTCAAAATATAAATATTGCCATAAGAAAGCAGTGATTATTATTTGTATTATAGGGCTCATAATCTTTTTTCACTTGTGTACTTTTATTGCTGCTTGCTTCCAGCTGACAGTGTCCATAGAGGGATACATTAATGTGCTTGAGCAAAGCTTGTACTGCTGTTACGGAATTTATAAAAAAATCAGTCTTTTATTATGTCTTTCAGAATCTTATCTGTTCAGAGTGTGGAGATGAATTTACTTTACAGAGTCAGCTGTCCATACACATGGAAGAACATCGTCAAGAATTGTCAGGCAATAAGATCCACAGCTGCAAGTCTTGCAAAAAGGAATTTGAAACTTCTTCACAGCTAAAGGAACACATGAAGACTCACTATAAAATAAGGTAACAGCCCGTGACAAAATGAGCAGATGTTACTTTTATGGTGATAGCAGGGTAGCATTTCCAGTCAGCAAAGTACCATGATCTGTGCAGTTAATTTCTTTTTTTTGGTATGTTGTAATGAAATGGCATTTATTTTTTAAAACCCTGCTGAAGTAGGTGGTTAGTTTTAGAGGCTTTTTTATTTTTCTGTTTTTGTATTTAGGCACCCAAATTAAGCATAGTTCCATTCACTCTTTATAAACACAGGCAAAGTTTTTCTCAGAGTAATTTTGAAGTGTGTGTTTATGTGTGATTTTAAAGGCTAATGGCAGTACATAGAAGAAAATGTGTACTAATTTTACATAGCAGTTACAATGATTGTAAAAATTCTAACACTTGCCTTCTATAAAGAAATAATCTGTTCTGTGCAAGTAGTCCTCATCACAGCCTGCTGCAAGTTTCTTGTAAATCTGAAAAAAAGCATAAAATGAATGGAAAAACCAGACTGAATAAATGCTGATCATGCTTTCAGAGAAAATTCACTGGTCTAGGTCTGTCCTGAGATGGAGAAATGTTTCTGTAGTCTGTGCTGTTTTCTCTCCTTGTTTTCAGTCTTCATACAATCTTATTCACTGTACTACAGTAAATTTCAATAAATAGAACAAGTAGAATATATTACCCAAACTCTCTGCTTGCTCAGCAAAAATATAAGAAGAGTTAGAAACCACGTGTAATATTTGTCAGAAGTAATTGTAAGCAAAAATGAGCTTTTCTTTAAGTATGTAGAGAGTCTGTGTTTTGTTAGAGTAGAAAGATGCAGTTATAAAACTTAGCTAGTTTTATTTGTACAGAAATGAATTATATAATCTCTTGCTATGTCTCTGTAGAGACTGTGATTTGTATTTGAGGAGCAGTGGTGATTATTTGGGTGGTTAGATTATTTTGGTCAGACCGTAGCAACTGCATTTGGGTTGTAGTTCATGAGATCTTCCTATTCTAGTCTTACTGGGTTCAGGCAACAGAAATAAAGTTACCACCAAAATAATAGGTGTGAAGTCACCTGTATACTTCTAGCAGGATTTACAGTGCAAATGTTGATAGAGAACCTCTAAGAACTTTCAATTGTATTACAGAAATAACTTAAATTCTTGCTGTTGTGTATGCATTTAGGAAAGAGCTCCATTGATGTTATTCTTTTAGTGTCATTAAAGACTTTGGGGTTTTTTTCACTGTTGCAACTGATATTATACATTGGCATAAAATTTATATATGTATATTTATATATGTATGGAAGAATTATGGGATGATATGGGATATTTTAATTCTGCAAAATAATGTTTAATATTAGGGTTAAGAGGATTTAATTTAAATTCCTTTTTTTAAAATGACAGAGTATCAAATACCAGATCTTATAACAGAAATATTGACAGAAGTGGATTTACATATTCCTGTCCTCACTGTGGAAAGACGTTCCAGAAGCCGAGTCAGTTAACGCGACATGTTAGGATACACACAGGTAAGATTTTGGAATTAATTATTTTAGTCTGTACTTGTTTCGCAAAATTCAATTAATCTGTGTAATGCTAAATATTTTCTTGGTTGAAAGTTGTAATATTGATAATACATCTGGTTCATTAGATGCTGTTACCTGTTGGCTCAAAACACTATGTAATTCTTTTGCTTAGAAATTTATATGCTTTTAAAAACACTTTAAACCATTTTTAGCAATATTCATCTGGAAGTTTTAAGCACTTTACAGGTTTCATTTGTTACAGAATGTCAGTTTAGGTATTTAAGTTTTAGTGGGCCCTAAAATTGGAATACCTAGGTAAGGTCCAGTCAGGTACTATTAAGTTCTCACATGTTATAGAAAACAGGTTGTAAAATTTACAATTGCAAATAGAGTAGAAATATCTGAGAGTGAGTAATACTACTAATGCAGTGGCTTTGCTTTTGGTTTTAGATTGATTTAAAGTTACTTCCATATCTTTTCTGTACTTACAGTAACTATCATTTTCAGGGTGTTAAGATTATAAGCCTGTATTTTAGTTTTGATATTTGAAGAAGAGCAGGTGACTGTTCAGTTCTGCAAAATGAATAGCAGATGTTTGTTGTGAAATTACTGTAATAAGTGTTCATTTGTTAACTTTCAAACAAAGGAAATAATTGAAAAATGCTAAGTAAAAATAATACATAAGTTTTTTAAGTGTACTGAGGATTGTAAGAATAGTTCTCAGGTTCTAACTAGACATATATAACATAGCTTGAGTTTGGCTTTAAATGGAATCTTTATTGAAGGTGCCCCAGTAATTTGCGATATATATATTTTTTCCATCTTCTGAATAAATTGCTGTTTGTCTAGTTTTTATCTAATTAGAGCAGTAAGTTATGTGAAAGTGATAGCTTGTTTGTATTAGCAATCTGTTTAGACAGTGATATAACATGTAGAAGAATCATTTAACCAAGGAAGAGATAAAAATTCCATTTTGGCATTCTTTCTTGAGAATCTTTTTAAGCTTTATAATTTAGTTGTGTAACAGTAACACAAGAGGTCACCCTTGTACCTGCTTTAAAAGTTGCTTCAAAGTAACATGCACAAAAGGTCATTGAAAGTTAGCTTTTTTTATTTTAGAGTTTTGCAACATTTTGATACATTATTTTACCTTATACTGGAGAGAATTAAAGAAACAGTAATATAGTTGGTGGAGGACACTTCATGTAATAATAGAATGTGTTGAGTTGGAAGGAACCTTCAAAGGTTATCTAGTCTAACCTCCCTGGAGTAAGCAGGGACTTCTTGCACTAGATTAGGGTGCTCAGAGCCTCATTGAGCCGGGCTGTGAACAACTCCAGGGATGGGGACCTGTTAGAGTGTCTCAGCAAACTCATAGTAAAGACCTTTATAGGTATGTGATCTAAACCTGCCCTCCAGATTAAAGTCATTGCCCCTTGTCCTATTGCTACATGCTCTGGCAAGCAGTCCCTCCCCAGCTTTCTTGTTGGCCCATTCAGGTACTGATGGGCTGCTATGAGGTCTCCACAGAGCTTTTTCTAGGTTGAACAGCCCCAGCTCTCTCAGCCAGTCCTGAAGCGGAGGTTCTCCAGCCCCCTTGTCATCATCATGGCCCTCCTATGGACCCTCTCAAACAAGTCTATGTTCCTGTGCTAAAGACTCCAGAGCTAGAGTCTCACCAGAGCAGAGCAGATGGAGGCAGAATCACCTCCCTCAATTTGCTGCCCACAGCTCTCCTGATGCAGCCAGATACAGTTGGCCTTCTGGGCTGCAAGCACACCTAGTTGCCTGGCATTCAACTTTTCATCCACAAAGCTTTTCTAAAAATTGAAAAAGTTCAAAAACATTTCTAGTACTTTGAAGACTAACCAGAGACAGAAAGTGTCCCATTCTGCATACGATAGTGGAGTCATTTTAAGTTCCAAGTGACAGGTGCATACTCATTAATTTGTGAAGTATGTAATTACTTCAGATTTGCAGACAGTCTGCCTAGCATCCAGTTGCTCGAGGTATATGTGGATGAAAGAGGAAATCTGCTTTGAAGAATTTGTAATACTTGTATTTAATGGTTAAAAGAGTGTTACATTAGAGTCTTGGTTGCATTACTTTTTTTTCTGCCTAGCTATTAATATCAAGCACTTACACCCTCTGGGGAAAAAAAAAATTAAGTCTCAGAGATTTCAATTCCCATATTAATAACTAAATAATGAGCCCCCCATTCCCCTTCTCAAATCTGTGTTTTATTAAGTTAAACTTCAGAAATACAGAAATTACACATTTCCACACTAGAATTAAGATTCAGTTGTTATAACAAATTTTACTTAAATAGGTAAACATAACCTGAAGCAATACTTCTGAATGTCTACCATCAGTTATTAGTGGAAGCTGAGCCTTGTGCCTGTGAAAGCCCAGTATGAATTTTGTCTCTATATTTCAAGAGATCTGAATCAATGTTCTGTATTTTAATGTATATTAAAAAAGGTATAGTTAAAACACACAGATCTTAATGTGCCTGCAAAAGCCATCGGTGGTAGAAAAGAAAATGCGCATTCCTTTCAGATCTGATGGTATGAGTTAGATACTTGTAATCTATTTCAGAAAATAGCTGCTTTTATTTCAAAAATCATTAATTTAATTAGGAATTAATCACTTTAAGCTAGATGTAATTACAGCTATATAATTAGAAGTTATATGAAAACATTCATTGCAAGAATTTTAGTGTGCATAACATTTAGCACTTGTCAGTACTTACTGATGTAGCAGGCATTAATGAGCATCATACTCAGTGGTTTTGCTATAGGAATAGGCCAAGGTAAAGTGTTAAATCTTAAGCTCTTGGAGTTACCACAGCTAAATTATTTCACTATCAAAAGGAATAATACTGAGTACACAGTGGAGATTTTCTGTAGTCAACTAAGAAATGGGATTGTAAGAACCTGAAATTTGTTCTTCCTCTTTCTATATTTTAAAATTTGTAGCTTTGTAATACCTCAGTGTAGTTCTAGTAAGTTCCATTAATTAGTATTCTACTCAGTGTACAAAAGACTCCTAGGTGTGTACAGCACTGAGAACACCAAAATCATTAACTAGTGACAGAGCAATCCTATAAAAACATTGACGATATTTTCTGTAATGTTCAAGTGGAAAGAGAATGGCTTATGCGGTTTTGTTTTTTCTTTTCCATTTTTCTTTCAGTGGTTTTGCTTAGCAGCTTCCTAGATAATCTAAATCATAATTTGAACTGTTGTAAATAATTGTTTCATGCAGGTTTTGGGGTTTTACATGTTTAAACTGGTAATCATTGGTTAGGTATAAAACTTTTTCACAAAGATAAATCTTTGTTAGAATAGATGTTGAGACTGGTAGACAGAACAATTTGTCTAAACACCTAATAATATATGGTTTTGTCTTTGTGCATGTACGTGTATCTGTATGTGGTATTGTATTTTAGCTTATGCAGTTTTTTCATTTAGATAAG
This sequence comes from Turnix velox, assembly GCA_013400935.1. Classification (NCBI taxonomy): domain Eukaryota; kingdom Metazoa; phylum Chordata; class Aves; order Charadriiformes; family Turnicidae; genus Turnix; species Turnix velox. The sequence continues at coordinate 307,410 of VZTY01015193.1, forward strand.
GAAAATACCAACGTTTATTTAAAGACCCCTGCCTCTTTTTTTTTTTTTTCTTTCAGGTGAAAGACCTTTTAAATGCAGTGAATGTGGAAAAGCCTTTAACCAGAAGGGGGCATTGCAGACCCATATGATCAAGCACACTGGTGAAAAACCCCATGCTTGTGCCTTTTGTCCTGCAGCCTTTTCTCAGAAAGGCAATCTTCAGTCACACATACAGAGAGTTCATTCAGAGGTAAATAAATTATTCATAAAGTAGTTGGTGCTAATATACTGCTTATTTAATTTCGAGTATTTAAATTATCCTGTTTACTATTCCTGTGCTCTCTGATGCTTACTGCAGCCAATGTAGATTTACTGCTGCAATATAGTTTCTGGTTTGTGTTGGGTTTACCTGCAGATTCAGCTTTCCTAAAATAGATTAATCTGAATAAAGGATAATTAGCACAACCTTCATTTAACATTGTCTTTTAATTCTATTTAGGAACTAATAAATTATTAGTAGTTTTAGGTGTACCTGTGTAGGTCTTGTGAGAAAGAGGGATAGAATCAGATGAGAGTAAGCAAAAAACAGTAAAGCAGGAAACGGTGAGAAATGTCAAGGCCAAACAGTAACCCACAAACTCCATTAAAGAGTGAATTTGCAATTTATCTTTGAAGTATGTATCTTAGAGCCTTTTTCTGATGTTTTTTCAGTTTGAGTTAGAAGAAAATTACAAAATAAGATACAAAATAAGACTCTTCATACTGACTTTTTTCATCTCTGTGACAGTTTTTAAGATTCAGAAGGTACTGCTGTAATGTAATATAATCTTCTCAACAACATTTGCTATTGCTGCCTTGTTCAGTACTTTCCTTGCTGACTTTAGTGATTTGTGATTGGAAATATCTGCAGGACCTAGTTTTTATTTGGAAGGTATAAACTGGTAGAGGCAGAATGTTATCTCTGCTCTCAGTCTTTTCCCCTAACTCTGAGATTTCCTTTCTTGTTTCATTTTTTGTATTAGAACAACGAATCTTATTTGGTGGATTTCATTTTTTTGTTTAATAAGGATGCTTTCAGTGGGTTACTTTTAGTTAGCTTTTGATAAATAAAAAACCCCACACCTTCAATTGTGTCTTAACTTATATTTCTTTCAATTATACAAGATTGATGAAGATCAAGCCAAAAATAATCTCCAATTTTTTCTGTAAGAAATGAAAAAACAAAATCAAAGAGACTGTAGGATAAGAGACTTGAAGAAATTGTGCCTCTGAATCATCTCTTATTCTATGTTCTGTGATCCTCAACCTAGATTTTAATTATTGCTTTAGAGTGTTTGTTGCTTTGCTTTTTTTTCCCTTCCTTGCTGTCAGCTTGCTTCAGAAATTTGGACAGTTTTATTAATTCTTTTTATTTCATCCTGAGACAGTTGCAAAATATTATTATTGGTGATAATAAGAAGGGTTCATTCTCACTTCATGTATCACTGTTTATTTGTGCCTGTATTTTAGTATTTGGTACTTCTTTTTTAAAGTCTTTTTACCAGTTTAATGTCAGAAAATACAAAATCTCATACTATACAGCAAACAATGCAGTGTCTTCTCTTTTGAAGATTGTTTTTCCCTACATAGTGAAAGTTCTGCACTGGTTCTTTATGCTTTGTGATAGACTAAGTGGGAGGTGAGGATGGCTGGAATCTGCAAATTGAGCTGTTATAATTACCTCAGTCTCTTGGCCTGAAAGGCACAAACAAATTACTGCGGGTGATTTTCTCATCCTCTGTGTTCAAATTCAGTTCACACTATATATTAAACTTCACTGTCTTTCACTGTGAAGTGTTTCTTATGTGTATTTGCTTGGATTTTTTTCCATACTGTTCTTACAGCATTTGTCCTAACTTGTCTCACTTTGATTCTGCTTTGACCTGAAAATGAATTTTCTCATGGAAATTTCTGAAATATATGTTTGCAAAGGAGAGCCAAAAAGAGAAGATAATTTATCTGCATTCTTTCCATGTTTCCAGACTTCCATTGGTCTTATGCATGATGTTGCAACTTTAGGCACACCTCAATTGATAAAGTTGCATTTTGGTTTTATTTCAAAGTGTGCAATGGTAGGAAACTGTGAGGAGGAAAAAGCTTTCATTTATCAGTTGACATTTGTTTTGTTGTCTGGTGTTTCCCAATGATGAGAAGCAATAATGGGAGATTGCAGTCATGCACATAGATTACAGTTGACTTGATATCCAAGAGACAGCAGATTGATCCCATAACTGGATATCACTACCTTGAAAATAATAAGGTCTTTTATCTCTCATAACTCCTTAATATATTTGTATTGATAAATAACTAAAAATACAAAATTCTGTATTGTAGATTCTGGGAAAATTTACTTAATATCTTGATTTTGTTAAAGGTAAAGAATGGCCCTACATACAACTGTACAGAATGTAGCTGTGTCTTCAAAAGCTTGGGTAGTTTAAATACACATATCAGCAAAATGCACATGGGTGGTCCACAGAATTCTACCACCTCTTCAACAGATGTGTCTCATGCTGCTGTGGTAAGTGTTGCTTTGTGTAATCTGAAAATGCCTTTAAGAATTTAATTAGATCTATATCTTCATTCTAACTGTTCTTCAGACAAAGTTGAACTAAAAAGTCTGGGTTTTGTCTTTTTTAAAGTCGTCTGTCATTTTTGGAATTAATGTCTATTATTAAATATGGGCAGAATGTAAAGTGTCTATGCATGTGCAAAAAAAGATTTTAAATTTCAGGGTTTATATGAAGATCATAGAATCATA
>VZTY01015194.1:0-74331 GCA_013400935.1 Turnix velox
GACACCATTGAGATACACTGACTTCTAGTTTCCATTTTCAATGCTTATAAAAGCATAGATTTCTATCTTTCTCTCTCATATTGGGTTTCTTGAAAGGACAGCATTAGTTCAAGCACTTCCTCACTTTTGAATACATCAGAAGTTAATGACCTTTCTAGATCTTGCTGGTCATAATTTTAACTCTGCCATTCTTTAAACTTGTTTGTAGAGCAATTTGTGAATGATATGCCATCCATGTAGAGGAAGTAGCAAAGTTCAGGTCAAAGCAGTTGGCAGCTACAGGCATTCAGACCTATTAACAGCCCTCAGCTTGTTTAGATATGTCCTGTTTAAGACATAGGCATTAAACATCTATGGGTTCACTGTGAGATAAAGAGAAATCTTAAACGTGTTGATCCATATTACAAATGCTTACTAATACTTGTTGCATGTACTGTCTGTCTTAATTGCTTTAACTAAAATAATCTGCATTGTCTTCGAGAAGAGCTAGTTTCTGAACACTAATCACAGATGACTTTACAGGGCTAACACACCTGATTTATGCAATGCTTAAGATATTATTGTGAGTAGCCTTGGACTATCTGCCTCTCTACAGAGAAGGCAAATAAACACTGTGTATAAGATCTCACAGCTGTATGAGAAGGCAGCATGCTTACTGGAAATAGAGTATTTGGAAAATTTACATTTTGACAGAACACAAGTATGTAAAAATCCAGTTCTCTGGGAGATTACAGCTGGATCAGGTTTCCACAGGAGTGACAGAGCCCTAAGTCTTGACATCAAAGTAATTTCCTTGTGGAGTTTCAAACTTTAGCTCAAAGCTCAGATATGCTAAAGTGTCCCGATGTGATAGTTGCAAGAGCTTGTAATATAAGTATGTACTTTTACTGTATTATTGGAATTATCAGAGCTGTTTTAGTGAAAAATAATTCGGTTAGAGGCAGACATTCACTATGGAAAATCTTAAGCCACAACAGTTAACTTTTGGCAACCAGTTTAAGTAGCAGAAAGCAAGCCCTTATAAAAGAGCATTAGCCAATCTTAGTTAAAGGCATTAATTCTCCTATGATGTATATGCAGACAGGAATAACTAATGCTTTTTCTCTTGCTGTGCATGTACATACACATCACATGTGCATATGTTTAACAGGGAATTAGTGTAATAAATTTTAAGGCAAATGACAATCACAGACAGGGCTTTATGTGGGTGCAGTAGTTTTCACTCGTTAGGCAGAATTTTGAGATTGACCATTAATTTCCAAAGCCTTGAAATTTTTCACCTAGGAGTTTAGGAAAAGCATCAGCCCAATGGTTGTTAAGAAAGAAGCCCTTTGTTTGGATATGGCACAGAGCAGCAGAGAGAGCAGCAGCCTTAGCTTCCTATGTGGCTCTATCAGATGTCTCATCCCTGACCTGGATTAGAGGGGAGGTGAAAGGTTAGTCCATTCTTCATGCTCATTCAATACTTTGTGTCTCCATAGAGTGCCAGAAGAGTATCAATTACTGGCAGTTGTGTTGCTTTTTGTAACATGGACTCTTGTCCATCAAGAATTGGACTGAGGCCACAAAACTAACTCATTGAGCCTGTTGGAAACCCATCTTAGTGGTGATGGCTCTTCCATAATTTCCATAGTTGCTGGGTTTGAAATGGGTACCTGGATTTAATGAACATTNGTAAGAAAATGTTATGTTGTGTGTAGTCTCTGTAGAGATCAAATGTATATCATTATTATATAAAAATGGTATTAAGAGAATGTCATGGTTGCAAAATGGTTGAGACTGGAAGGGAACTCTGGAGATCTGAAAGTGAGGAAGTACTAGATTTCAGGTAGTCTGCATAGTCTTAATTTTCTCTTTCCCTAAATGCACATTTAAATAGAGATTTGATTACTCATGGTGAACTTAATTTTAGTGTTTGGCCCTTGTTTTATTTAATGTACTGAACACAGAGACCTTGTAGAATGTGGAAGAGTCTTGAAGCTGACTGAGTTCCCTTTACGATGTCTTTAAGCTTTTTTTAAATTTTAACATGCACTGCTCCAACCTCTATCACCAAAAAACTGTTGCCCTTCTACCTGTTTACTAATAACATGATCAGAGGGTGTGACACCATTGAGATACACTGACTTCTAGTTTCCATTTTCAATGCTTATAAAAGCATAGATTTCTATCTTTCTCTCTCATATTGGGTTTCTTGAAAGGACAGCATTAGTTCAAGCACTTCCTCACTTTTGAATACATCAGAAGTTAATGACCTTTCTAGATCTTGCTGGTCATAATTTTAACTCTGCCATTCTTTAAACTTGTTTGTAGAGCAATTTGTGAGTGATATGCCATCCATGTGGAGGAAGTAGCAAAGTTCAGGTCAAAGCAGTTGGCAGCTGTAGGCATTCAGACCTATTAACAGCCCTCAGCTTGTTTAGATCTGTCCTGTTTAAGACACAGGCATTAAACATCTATGGCTCACTGTGAGATAAAGAGAAATCTTAAACATGTTGATCCATATTACAAATGCTTACTAATACTTGATGCATGTGCTGTCTGTCTTAATTGCTTTAACTAAAATAATCTGCATTGTCTTCGAGAAGAGCTAGTTTCTGAACACTAACCACAGATGACTCTAGAGGGCTAATACACCTGATTTATGCAATGCTTAAGATATTATTGTGAGTAGCCTTGGACTATCTGCCTCTCTACAGAGAAGGCAAATAAACACTGTGTATAAGATCTCACAGCTGTATGAGAAGGCAGCATGCTTACTGGAAATAGAGTATTTGGAAAATTTACATTTTGACAGAACACAAGTATGTAAAAATCCAGTTCTCTGGGAGATTACAGCTGGATCAGGTTTCCACAGGAGTGACAGAGCCCTAAGTCTTGACATCAAAGTAATTTCCTTGTGGAGTTTCAAACTTTAGCTCAAAGCTCAGATATGCTAAAGTGTCCCGATGTGATAGTTGCAAGAGCTTGTAATATAAGTATGTACTTTTACTGTATTATTGGAATTATCAGAGCTGTTTTAGTGAAAAATAATTCGGTTAGAGGCAGACATTCACTATGGAAAATCTTAAGCCACAACAGTTAACTTTTGGCAACCAGTTTAAGTAGCAGAAAGCAAGCCCTTATAAAAGAGCATTAGCCAATCTTAGTTAAAGGCATTAATTCTCCTATGATGTATATGCAGACAGGAATAACTAATGCTTTTTCTCTTGCTGTGCATGTACATACACATCACATGTGCATATGTTTAACAGGGAATTAGTGTAATAAATTTTAAGGCAAATGACAATCACAGACAGGGCTTTATGTGGGTGCAGTAGTTTTCACTCGTTAGGCAGAATTTTGAGATTGACCATTAATTTCCAAAGCCTTGAAATTTTTCACCTAGGAGTTTAGGAAAAGCATCAGCCCAATGGTTGTTAAGAAAGAAGCCCTTTGTTTGGATATGGCACAGAGCAGCAGAGAGAGCAGCAGCCTTAGCTTCCTATGTGGCTCTATCAGATGTCTCATCCCTGACCTGGATTAGAGGGGAGGTGAAAGGTTAGTCCATTCTTCATGCTCATTCAATACTTTGTGTCTCCATAGAGTGCCAGAAGAGTATCAATTACTGGCAGTTGTGTTGCTTTTTGTAACATGGACTCTTGTCCATCAAGAATTGGACTGAGGCCACAAAACTAACTCATTGAGCCTGTTGGAAACCCATCTTAGCGGTGATGGCTCTTCCATAATTTCCATAGTTGCTGGGTTTGAAATGGGTACCTGGATTTAATGAACATTGAGTCATGCAGCTTCCCAACTTTTCATTTGTGTTTGGAGATGAGACACCAGGACAGGAACTCTTTCTACTAATACTGATGAAATAGAATGGTAATTACTATCAGTACAGCCAGGATGCCTGGTAAATCTATGCTCTTTTAGTCAAGACCTTGTTGCAGGAAAGGTCAGGAAACATTATTCAGACAAAATTGCTCCAGTCAGGCAGTGTATGCACATTCGTAATACTCCCTGCAACAACCTAATTTATGGGATGCTGCAGTGAGAAATGGACTATGGTGGTGCTAGTGTAACAGTATCTTAGCAGCAAATAAACACAGCATGAGAAACTCTTCCTTTTAAAAACAATGTAAAGGAAAGACATTCAATCCCTTGGGCTATTTCTTTTCAAAGTATTTGCATTCTACAATGGCAGTGAGATTCTCGGTGTATCACATGGGGGATATGGACAAATGCCATCTAGAAGTTAATTAGTTTCGCACATACATTTTGGAGACAACATTTCAATAACTTTGCCCTTATTATCACTGCTTTTTGGTCTGTGTGCAAGTAATTTATCCTAAAAATGAGGAATTGCATTTATAAACTATAGCTTTATCTGAGGTAGAATGTCAGTCTGATCAAACTTCAGCTGTTTTTTTAACTGGTTGTAGTTACTCTTCTGTGCAAAGCCATCATGGTCATCCTTGAGCCCAGGATTTAAGTCCTTCCAGGCACAGATTTTCTGCAGCTCTTCCTCTGCCTCTCTATGCTACTCTCCATGATCTATGTTCCAGGCCTCCCCTTCTCAACTCTCTCACGTGTATAGATCAGCACTGGGATTTCACAAGCTTAGAGGCAAGAGGAGCAGTGATAGGGAATTCAGAAAGTAGTGGCTGGTGCTAACAAAACTTTCACTGCTGAAGATGAGGAGGCAGTGCTGGGGAAGTACCACTGAGTGCTTGTTCTATTTCTATACTCTTTTTATAGGCAGTAACTGTAGGTCAGAGCTAGGCCACTGTGCTAGGAAGCCTTTTTGTTTTGGTGCTGCTCAGCTGATTTTGGTATTCTCACTGCTGGGTTACTGCACTGACGGCATCGGCCGTGAATGCTGAGTCCCCATGGAAGCACAAGTTTGTGGTTAACACACAGCACACAAGACAAGGCAGAAATTTGGACCCACTAATTAGTGAGGGCTTCAAGTCACTGGGCTCAAATCTGGATTCAAACTCCCCTGCAGTTTTAAGTTATTCAGGTCTGTGGTTTTGGCTCTGGTTCATCTGTCCTGAAGACAAAGTGAAGTTGACAAATGTCTCTCTCGGGCAGCTGCCCCGAAGGACTGAATATCATTACAAAAAAGACATTAAAATACAAAAGGCCTTAGTAATATGTGTAGGGTCTAGTTTCCAGTAATGCTGTAAGAAGCTTGCCAGCATTTTGGTTGAAAAGGGCTTGCAGCACAAATCTTATTAACCAAACTGAATGAGGAGCAAAGCAGCCTGGTTTTGCATTCCCACTGAAGTCAATGGTGGAACTCCCACAGGCTGCAGTGATGTGTGATCCAGCCTTTGCTGTATGGAATATGAGCACTTTCCATTAATTACCTGTTCAATTAGTTACTGAGGGCTTTTCCTTCAAGAAAACAGCCCTGTTTAGCACACCATTTATGCATTGTTTAAGAGTTTAATGTGATCTCAAACAAATAGGTGTAAGCCTTTGTTTTTTTTTCCTGAGCAGGAACATTTATGAACAGCAGTAAAGTATAATTAATTCAAAGCATAGCACATAGTACAGTTAGTCTTCTATGAAGATGATCAGGTCCTACAGAGTGAAAAACTATAAAATGCTTTCCATTTATCACCAAGTCGTTGTAAAGACATGGTAAAGCAAACTTTACTCCTCTCCCAAAAACTAATAGCTACCCTGCATATGGTGCTCACTAACTACTGGACTGACTAACATTTAGGAGACTTTTTAGTTTCAGTGAACCTGTGTGTAGTCAGAGCATCCATGCAGAAGTTGAGAGATGCATCTGGTGTGCTCTCAAATCAGGACAGAGCTTACTATTAGTGACATGACAGAGCAACATTAGTGACAATGTCATTACTGATTAAAAGCTACAGGTAAGTACCAATTCAGTACTGTCATGGGAGTGCTCTGTGGGCTATGGACAAAATCGGAGAGAACTTTTTGTTAACCCAGGTTTGTCATTGATCATGACTTATAATAAGACATTAATTAATTAAGATAATATCCTGTGCTCTATCCCGAGTTATTTTCATTTTTAAAAAGTAATTTATACTACACCAATGATTAATTTTTATTAATTTTGCTCTTTTTTAGTTCAGTGATCTTGCAAAAGCTTTTAATTCTCTCCTATCTTCCCTCATTGCCAACACAACTCAGTATAACCTACTCTTCTTAGCAAACATTGCTACACATGCCAATATTCTGTCTAATTTTAACTTGATTCAATAATGCTAAGCTATTTTTGTACCTTAGGCAAGTATTCTCAAAGGTATTTAAGCATAGGACTCCTGCGAGATCTTGGCCTTGTTGCTTTCTACAAATGCTAGAATTCCCATACATGCCAATATGGCAATGGTAAATGAACAACTAATACTGTTGCTGTATTTACATAAACTATTATAAATTGCATTATTTCAGTGTAGAACATGATTATTAATCATCCCATTCAGTTGTTACATGCAACTAAATAAGGACACTGTGGGGACTACGTAATTACTTACCCCAAGTTCAGTTTTTAAAGCCAAACACTGTGACCCTACACTGATTTCAAGTTTATTAAACTGATTCCTCTATTATAAGAAAGAAAAGAGAAGAAAATGTTTATGTAAGATTTTTGACATTTATTATCCCAATCTAAATCTCTCTCACACAGTAGTCAAAGTTTGCAGTATGTACATATGGGTATAGTAATTAGCACGTATGTCAGAGTAACAGATGAACTCTTTCTGTCAACGCAGAAAAGGCCAGGAGAAGGGTAAAACAAGATTATTGTCTACTAATGTGGAATTTAGATAACATTTTAGTTATTTACTGTCCTTAATTGCTGAATACTATAGAAAGCACTGAACTATTCTGGTCTTTCCTCATGATTGTTTGTGCACTGAAGTATACCACTCAGTCATCAAACTGATGACCCATCTCTCCCCTTCCACTGTCTGTTCCTCAAATCTGTGTCATTCCCTAATTTTCTCTTGCTTAATTAACACTGGCACTAAATTTAGAGTTGTCACAGACTGAAAGGACAATTTATGATCCATGCATTCCTGTATTAGCACTAATGGAAATAGCGCTTGGGGAAATATTAATCTAAATTTGAACACTAGTTGAGGGTCATATTTTTCTCCTGCCTGGTATAGTTGCAAGCAGATGATTTGCTCATATTAGACTTCAGATACCAGACTTGCAGCCAGAAGAACTCCAAAACACTGGTTTGCACACACAAATATCAGCTTTTGACTGGGTAAGTAAGGTACTGACAGCAATGCCTGGCAAGGCAATGCAGAACATTGCACTATCCTGCAAGAAGAAGCTGATGCTTTTGGTGTTGCAGTTTCTGGAATAGTACAACACAGCTTCATCAACAGTTTGAACAGTTAGAGAATCCTATGCTACAAGAAGAGGGATGATGGGACACAAGAGAGCATGATCCCTCTGTTTTGCACTGCCCCTACCCAGCTGCAGAAGATGCTGCTTCTCTGTTCCTCCCACATTGCCAAACTTGAGCACTACTTTTGTGTAGTCTGGCCCACAAAACTCACTTCTTCAGATTGTGTTCCTGTATCTACAACTATCTTGAAGGAATCAAGCCTTCTGAGGTTCAGTATAGAATAAATTCTGCCCCTAGGCAAGGAATTGAATGGTCATTTAATCTGTTCTGCAGCTGCCCAGCAAATGTAAGCAGAGCAGTATGGGGATAGAGGCAAGGACAAAAGGTAAATGATACAGAGAGAAGAGGGTTCATACTTTTGAAATACTGGAACTAATGAGGAGCTGGAAGATGTCTGTAGACCTTAGAAAAAAGAAGCAAGCAAATAGTAGAGAAAAGTTAGGATGGCTGGGAGTCGTGGAAAGTAAGAATCATTCAAATGCATTAAGGAAAGGAACAAGATGGGTGGGAAAAAGATTGTGATGGAGGGATAAAATCCTGAAAGTAGATTGAGAAGTGTTAGGAATCAATAGGAGAAGCAGTGAGCAGAAGATTAAAAGTGAGGTGGACCAAGAAAGGCTGTGCACAATGCAGAGAGAAGCTGTTAACACAGGTTCCAGGCATGGAAATCCAGGGAGCATCCCTGAGGATTGTTTATCTTCAGGGTTTTCTGTGAAGCATGGAAAATATACGTCTGTGACCTCTGATTTTTAATTTTTTTTAAATTTTTTCTGGTATTTCATCTGTGAGATTAGCTCAATGACACAGCTCTCAGAATTTCAACACCTTTCCGTGAAAGACATACCAATCAGTGAAACAAAAACCTTTCAGGTCTTTTGGTCTCCTGCTAGTGGTTCGAATGTTCTCACAGGAAGCATTAGAATTCTTAAAGCAATGTTTTGAGCCTTGTCAAAAAGATAGGAGGGTATCTAAGGTGACAGCCTACTTTGTTAGCAGTGGACTGTAGTTTTTATAGACTACATATAACTTAATGTGATGGGCATTAGAGAGAGAGATGTCTCATATCTCCAACTTTGAGTTATTCTTACAGAAAGTGATGTCTTGAGTTTTATGTGGAGATCATTAGCACAACCTCTCACATAGAGGTTACTTGGGCAAGTAGATAAAAATAGTCTTCCTTAATACAAATTCAGAGAAGTAATACAAGTCCATTTCTCATTACAGTAAGATAACCCACAAATAATCCCTATCACTGGACTGATTTTTAATGCATTTTTCATCATCACTTAATATGCATGTTCATGCTAAAAAAAGTCTGTCTGCTTCACTGGCATGTGGTCAAAAATATTGAAAACAAAAGTAATAATACATAGTATCTTCTCTTTTTTTACCCTAAGAGGTAAACATAGGCAGTGTTCTCAAACTATTTCAGGTAGTTTTGCCTTAAGGAAAATTATAGTTGTTGGAGTACTCTTGATAAAACTTTTTAGTCTCATGTGAGAGATGACACTGCTCCTCATCTCACTGTGCCTGCAGTGATACAACTTCATATTCTTTTGGTATTCCCCATCTGACAAAAGGTTTTTGATATTACTTACAAGTTGTTGATACTTTGTCTCAATCATCTAGTAGCTCAATAGCCAGAAGTTTGAAAGATTCCAACTGTTACTCACCATGTCTAATTTTTAATAAGAAGAGCTTTATGCCACATATGAGTGATTCCTTATCTACAGTTTGCAGGGGGAAAAATAAGTTAAGTTATGGATAAAGAATGCACTATTTTGTGGCTATTTATAAAAATTGCATAAAGTATCAAAGGAACTTTGTTTTCAAATTCTAATGAAAAAAACAGATTATTTCCTTCATTTTTCCCCTATCACAACATGCACAGAAAGTTAGAATATTTTCTAAGACAAAGAGAGCAAATGTGTAAGTGCATATTTTTTTCTAAGAACTTCTCTACAAAATATGACCCATGGATTACTAGAAATGTTTGAACTTGTGTATGGAATCCAACTAAGTGTATATATAGTAAGACTAAGATGATGCACAGAGAGGGGAAAGGCTTTTCTGAAGATGTTTTTATGTTGTGAAAGCAAATGGTGAACTGCATATGCAGTATAAGTTAAGAATAGAACAAATTGAGATGCTTTTCTCTGACCAGTAAAAAGCACAGGTAAAGCCAGCTNATGGTGATCCTCACCCTAATGTATACCTCACTGAGCACTGATCCTACGCCAGTGTTCTCACTACTCGGGTAGTAGATGGAGACTGTAGACCAGTAGGTCAAATTGGATACAGGACTGAATTAATTCTGTCTGAAAGAGGTGGATGATTTGGATAAGTCAAAATAGAGTTTGTGCCTTGATTTGTTAAATAGCTGAGTTTCTCTTGTGTGTTAGTCCCAGATATTTTTCATGGTTGTTGGAAGGCAACATAAGCTGCTCTTTTATCTCTCTTCTTACTACAGGTGGAAATTAGTGGCTTCATCCCAGCATAAATTTGGCATTGGTTGGTTATGGATGTAATCAGTGTCTCCATNTTCATTTTTCCCCTATCACAACATGCACAGAAAGTTAGAATATTTTCTAAGACAAAGAAAGCAAATGTGTAAGTGCATATTTTTTTCTAAGAACTTCTCTACAAAATATGACCCATGGATTACTAGAAATGTTTGAACTTGTGTATGGAATCCAACTAAGTGTATATATAGTAAGACTAAGATGATGCACAGAGAGGGGAAAGGCTTTTCTGAAGATGTTTTTATGTTGTGAAAGCAAATGGTGAACTGCATATGCAGTATAAGTTAAGAATAGAACAAATTGAGATGCTTTTCTCTGACCAGTAAAAAGCACAGGTAAAGCCAGCTTAAATTAGTCTTTGGAGATATGTGGGAGATTTTTATTATTCCAATGGGAATGGATTCCTGCTTGGAAAAGGACTTCTGCATGTCCATCTCAGTTTATTTTATTGTTTCCTTTACAGCTGTTTCTATACTAACTCTGTTTATGGAATCATCAGCTACTTGTGGACTAACAGGCAAATTGTAGAAGTCTATATAGAATCATAGAATAGTTTGGATTGGAAGGGACCTTAAAGATCGAGTTCCAACCCCCCTGCCATATGCAGGGACACCTCCCCCTAGNNNNCCTACCCCAGTGTTCTCACTACTTGGGTAGTAGATGGAGACTGTAGACCAGTAGGTCAAATTGGATACAGGACTGAATTAATACTGTCTGAAAGAGGTGGATGATTTGGATAAGTCAAAATAGAGTTTGTGCCTTGATTTGTTAAATAGCTGAGTTTCTCTTGTGTGTTAGTCCCAGATATTTTTCATGGTTGTTGGAAGGCAACATAAGCTGCTCTTTTATCTCTCTTCTTACTACAGGTGGAAATTAGTGGCTTCATCCCAGCATAAATTTGGCATTGGTTGGTTATGGATGTAATCAGTGTCTCCATCCATTATTGGCGAAACTTCCTGTGTCTGGGACAGTACACAAAACACTCCAGAGATTTTCATTTATTCAGTTTATTGCTGTCATATGTTGCAAGGAGCACACTGCTGAGGCCTCAGCACTGCTCAGAGTTCCATTCTCTTGGCCCTGTTCCCTTGAACTGTGGAGAACTGATTGCTGCTATCTCAGACATGACACATGTGGGGATCCTGCACCTTTGCCAGTGTTATCCAAGGAATGTCTAGGAAGTAATTGTACAGGGTTTTCTTAATGTGTATCCTGCCTGGTTTGGGTAGTCACAGCTGATCCTTTAGTACTGCTCTCTTTCCTTGACTGGCCAGCCTACAAGCTAACCTTGGATGATCAAAGCGCTGCAGCCATTTGCACATCTGACCTGAAGTCTGGCCTCTGTGAACACTCAGCAAAGCTTAGTCCCTGAAGCAATTATGGGAAGTGAAAGGATACAGTACACCTGATGGGAGCCCATTAATAAAATGGCATTTTTCTTTTCCTTCTTTAATTTTGGCAGTTTTACCTCTAGTCTCAGTGCTTTTGCTGTAAACGTGAGGTTTTTTTTCCTTTCAGTGCAGGCAACCAGGTGGTTTCCCTAAGGCTCAGCATCAGTTGTGAAAGGGGCTGGCAGTGAATACCAATCTGATGGGGATGAGGAGTAGATGATTCTAGCCAATGCAATTGTGGCACACTAGTATGATTGCCAGAGGACTCAGAGCTTTGGAAATCCATTGCTTGTATGGTAAAATGCACTGCTAAAAAATCACAGCAATATTGAGAATAGGAAGTTTATTTTTCTGAGAACTGCTTTTGTTTTCTTATTCTATTATTCTTATTTTTCTTCTGTTTCCTTTCAACATGATTGTTTTTCAAATCCTAAACAAAAGAGAAAGACAAATTATTCTGCAGCAGTGTATGAGTTGGCATGGAGTAACAGAAGGAGCCATTATGATCTGTCAGACAACTACTTATTTAGGAACTTTTGAAACAATTGATAATTGACTTAGTAGAATAAAACAGCTTCTCTGGAACTGATGGAGTTTATTGTTTAAGTACTTACCACATTTTCTGCAAGTCATTAAAAACGTTATTGACCCCAGTTCAACTGTTACAGACATGAAGGCACGGTGAAAGTGTGAGATGCAGTGGTGCTATTTAATATGGCTTTACTAAACTGTATAAATAAAGAGTTGGAGACTAAGGTGGCTTGGGGCAGGGGGAGCTGGTCACACATCTAAGCCCCTGTGGTAAACACCACAGTAACAGGCAGCTGGAGAGTGGAAGAAACAGATTATAATATGCAAGGCACTCAGCTGTGTCAGCCTGACAGCCTCTCTGTCTGCTCCACAGGACTCCTGTGAAGGTTGCCATGGGCTCACATCCATGTGTCCCTGATGCATATTCAATACCAGACCCCATCTTGCTCTCCAGAACAGGATAAGTTGTGCAGACGTACAAGACTGACACATGCCCACGTCAGAGGGAGCAGGCAACTGGATGTCTGGTGATATCCAGGGACCCAGGAAAGTCCCCATGGTCCTTGAGAAGCATACAAATCCTGATGATGCCTGAGAAGACATTTGTAAATCTAAATTTAAAAATCTGGGTACCTTGTCAGATAGTGCTCAAGTCTGATAGCAGTGGTTGCTGTTCATGGAGACATGCTGTTCATGCATTGATAAAGCTACAGCAAGGCTATTGCATTAAGGAACTTGGGGTTTCCCCATTTCTAGTTCTGTGGTTAGGACACTCTTCAGGGAGGTGAAAAATCAGACTCTGTATAATCTCCATCTGAGAAAGGCATTGAATGGTCTCCCACATTCAGTGCTAAATGTTGTAGCCATAGTGCAAGCTGCATGATCAGCTCCTGGTGAGAGTTCATTGCCTCATCTCCTTGGTAAAGGGAATGAAGATAAGGACTACCTGGTGCACCCTTTTCCAGCTTTTTCTCAAACAATGAACGACATAATCTCAGTGGGTCCTGGCAGCAGCTGATCTGTATAATTTATGCTCATGTGCTCCCACAGCTAGTCTGTATGTTTGCAAGAGGTGGGATCTGGATTGGCTGTTCTTAATGTGTATGTGCTGCCCTCTTGATCTCCATTTTATCTCTTGTGCTCTAGGCACCACCAGGATTTCCATACTGCTCCATTGCCATTCTGACTTGCTTGCTGAACATTGGGAAATCTTGTTTCTGGTCTGATTGTGTGCAATCAGACTCAAGTTAACCTTGAGTAAAATTTCTGTTTGGAAAGAAAGGATATATGTGGGTCTGAACAGTTTCTGTATCTGTCAAAATGTAGTTCAAAAGTCTTCAAATTCACTAACAATATTTTGGAAAGACTTAGATTATTCTTTTTCCTTTCAAAAACTTTGTGTCAGTGAAATATTTTAGAATGACAACTTAGCACATTGTGGTAATTTCAAGTTCCAATGCTAATATGGATGTCTTACCTGAAGCACTGAAGTATTTGCAGAGGTGCACGTGATTGTTGAAGGTGGTGTCATCTACCACTAAGGAAAACATAGATACTGCTATCATCTTGATGTTCATGGCATTGGGTATAGAAATGAAGAAATTAGGAGGTCTGAATTTGCCTTTAATCTGCTGATAGACATCTGACTCATGGTGGTGGCTTCAATGAAATTAATTCCAATTTACAGTGACAGCTGAAGATAATTTACCTTACTTAGATTTCTACCCACACAAAACAAAACAAATGCCAGTTTTGAGCTATGGATGCCCTTGACTCTTTTAAAAAAACATTAAATAAAACTGGTTCCAGTGAATATCTCCAGAATACAATACCTCTGTTGCAATGTAAACATAACAAGCATTTAATTAGTCCCACAAAAAAATCACTAACTTTGTCACTTGCTAAAATTGAAATACCTCTCCTCTGTATGACAATGTCAGTATTATAAGTTAAGCCTTGGATTCTTTCTGTAATGAAAATAATATTCATGGAAGAAGCCATTTATCAGGTAAAGACAGCACAGATCATAGTAAATTCACAGGTTATCTGAGACAGATAAAACAGTACTTTTATAAGCACTTTGGCAGCACTGTGTTGATATATTGTGCTGACATTCTACAAATAAATTTACCTTCATGGAAGTAAATAGACATCTGTATCTTAAAATTGGCAGTAAAACAAAACAAAGGTGTATCAAGAACACGAAGGCTGAAAGCATGATGCTTATTTGACCACTTTTTTCCATGAGGAAATGTGTGGGAAGGGATAAGAAAAACTGTTCCACTGAGAAAGCAGATCACATCCCTATTTTGGGGGAACAGTCTGAGTGATTCATTCCAAATCTTTTGGAAACAGATTTATCTAGGGATAAATGTAAGCACAGGGATATCTATGCTGTCAAATCACTGGTCATTGTCAGCTTTCTTCAAATCAACTCCATGTTTCCCTCAGGACATCAGTACCCCCACTTCTGTTAAGGGATCATCAGTTCTGCAAAGGAGTGTTCTATGGGGCACACCACATCTTCAGCTTCCATCTCTGTTGTATTTCTGTCACAAATTTCATAAGAAAAATACATGTTTGTTTGGACCTGTTGTTTACTGAATAAGCTCCAGTACAAATCCATGTTGTGGGCATCTTTCTGGGAAGTGACCTTCCTCTGTAGTATGAAAAAATCTATGGCCAGAAGAGCCACTCACAAGCAGCTCTTAGTGTATGGTCCTGCCTGCTCTCACTACAGGCTGCTGTAATGAGCTTTGATTTTTCTGAGATCCTGTTTTTCTTCTCCCTGTTCTTTTGATTGTGTTTGTTTTTGTATTTCCTCAGAAAGAAGTGTCACTTCAAGAAGAGCTTTGTATAGAATTGGTGAATAATACAGAAAATCCTTCAATCTCATGTAACATACTGGGCACATTTTAGTCCATTTTAAACCACAAGTTATTTGATCTTGAAAGTTGATGATCATAAAAGATTTGTATGTTCCTTATGTAATCATTTGCAGATTAGCCAGAACTAATTTTTAAATAAAATATCCAGTGAAAGAACACTGCATAAGGCTAATACTTAACTTTTTCTGTCTTGTCTTATTTCTCTCGTCATTAGACACAACCTTTATTACTATTTTCAGTTAAATCCTAATAGCAAGTACTGTATTTTAGTGTTTATTTTTGGGATAGGTGTATGCAAATATACTTAAAACATTATGCAAATTAGACACAACCCTTAGGCTATCAGAGTTGCAAATGTGGTATTTTGCAGCACAAAAAGCTAAGCACCTCTGTCTCCTAGTGAGTCCTTATAGATGTATATTGAGGGGATATTAATATTATCCTAAATGGTGGCATTAATGCTGCTCACGACTATTTTTTAGTATTAATTAGAACAAATTAGTTTGGAAAAACCACAAGTGTGAGTTGAAGTAGAAATTTTAACCTGTATCTTCCATAGCTGCCCTGGTAAGAATAATTTTCTGACTCTACCTCCCACAGTTGACTTACCCTCAATCCAAGACATTTATCTTGATCAGCCCTTATATTGAAGGCCCAGCCAAAGGTGAATCAACTCTTGACTGGCTTCTGATGTCCAATGGCATGTGCACTAAGTGATGTAGGGTAAAAAGTACACAGATTTAGTGTTAAGCAGACTCTGCAACATCTGTTACTGTCAGACAGTTTGGTGGGACAAAAATTAGAAGCTCAGTAGGGTTTGCCTGAAGCAGTGTGTGGTTAAGGGTGAGAGAGAAGCCTCCAAAGAAGGTAGGAAGGTTGGAAGAACCAATCTTCCTACCTTCTGTGTCAACTAAAATGCTTAGTGAATTTAGAGTTCCTTTAATAAGCACAGGTGGTTGGAATGTCAATGACAAAGTCAAACACAGGACAAAAGAACACAGATCAGTGCTCAAAGGTGAAGAGAGAGTCTTTGTGGGAAAAGATAAGCGGTAGTAGAAGAACAAAAAAATGCCTTGGATGCTTTCAGGTAATCCTATGATTTTCACAAAACAAGATTACATAACCTTTTGAAGTTTTCATCCCTAAACATGATACAAATAATAACCATAATAATCTGAAATGGAAGAAGTCCTCTCTCAGTAGCACTAATTAAAAAGCAGTATATTATTTGCTGCCTGCTAAATATTGCTAGAGATATGGGGAATCTATTAATCAGAGAATCCATTATATCTGTTATATTAATTCTGCAGTTTCATCACATTTGAACTATCAGGCTATAAATTATACAGAAAGCTATAAACCCCTGATTATTTAAGAGGGCTTAGGTGAATGGGAAAATTTGGAAAGAGTAAGGTCCCACACTCTTAATCCTAACAATCATGTGGTGTTAGAAGTGAGCTGACCCTTAAGTTCCAGCTCACAGATTTGGGTATTGTTAGTAAGATTTTAAGGCCACCTACTGTTAATTCAGTCCCACAAATGTATTAAAGCCTTGTTTAAATGTATTCTGTTCATATCTGAAATCATAAAGAATAAACTTGTTGCTGTTGCATTCTTCACTCAGATAAAACTCCTAAGGAATATCCATTCTCTTGGAGAAATTCTATGTATTCCACATCTGAGAGTAAAAGAATCCTACTCCACTTTATATATTCCTAAGTAAAGTGAAAGTTAAAGGAAACGAAAGAGAGATCATAATGGGGAACTAATATAAAAATAAAGGAAAAAGCTAGAGTAAAAATGAAGTACGAGCACGTAGATGAAGTCTAGAATCTGTCTCAAACCCAAAAAGCATAAATTATGTTAAGGAAAGGAGACTGGAAAGGACAATAATACTTGAGAGGTTAAACCCAAATCACAAGAAAGGATTTGGAGAAAGTAATCTTTCATGATACAGAAGCTGCTTCTTATTCAAATCTATCAGAATAAGAATGCTAGTGTACTTCCAAGATAAGAATATTTGTGTAGTATATAATGAGTGAATCACTGACATAACAGTCATTCCTTACAGGGAATGAGCTTGAGGATATGTTTCAGAGTGGTGCATCAATTAAAGGGGTTTAAAACAAGGTAATACACCATCAATGAAACAGTTTTAAAATAAGGCAATACACTTGGGAATAGCAAATCACTAGGACCTGGTAGGATTGTCTCTAGAATTCCAAAAAAGGTAGCTAGAAAATGGCTGAACAGCTGATTGATGTTTGTGATTATTATTTACATCTGTTTTATTGTCAGAGGAAAGCAGATGGGAAACATGGCATCAGATTTTAAAGAAAAGCTCTACTCCTCATCCTGGGAAGTACAAAGCAGTAAATCTGATTCCACAGAACAGTAGAAATTCAGAAGTTTGATAATGAATAAATCTAGCAATGCAGTGAGAAATGTGGCATATTTGGGAAGAGGATTTTGATAAAAGGCATAGTTCTTTTATAATTGAGAAAAGTATAAATGATCATGTGGATATGGCTGGTCCAAATGATATATTACATGAAGATTTTCAAAAAGCATTTGACAAAAAACTCTTTAAAAGAAACTAAGCACTCGTGGAATAACAGAGAAATTTTTCTTGTGGAATAATGGGTGATCAAAGAAGGTTAGAAAGAAATTACATATTTATAGAGTGGTGAAATGGAGAAGAGTTAGGTATCCAAAAATTTGAAAAATCCTCTTAAGATCAGTACAGATACATGTGAGTTCAGCATAGTCTGGATCTGAAAATGTGGAAGAATGTGTTGTCAGTCACTGTTAAATCTCTACATTGTATAGACATTTTGGCATTTGCTGTGTTTTGAAGTTGAATCTGAAGAGATACAAAAAGTTCTCACTGTCATGAACTGCTACAGGATAACTTAACATCTCTATTCAGTGTGAGTGAAAGCAGGAAAGTGGGCACAAAGAAGGCAAGTTTTTTTTCCATGTAAACTATTATGAGTGGTAAACATATTTTTGGGAGATCAGTTCTGTGAATGTGTCAACATAACACTGAAAGACAGTGAAAAAGCAGAACAAGATTTGTAGAAAAGAGTTCCTCTTTTAAGATTGACCATTTTTTAGAATTTTTTAAGAAGGAGTAAAGCTATCAAGAACACTTTGGGTCACCTACCCAAAAGCTGGAACATTATCATGTGATGTGCACTAACATTCCTTATCTGTCTTACAAAATGTTCTCCAAATTCTGGCTGAAGATAGAAGATGTATGAGGCTTGTCAGAGTTGGGCTGATGGTTGGACTAGATGATCTGAAAGGTCCCTTCCAACCTAGATGACTATGACGATGTGAAAGTGTCTCTAGTTTGTGGCTCTCACCTCAATGGCATGCCTGGAAACACTTCTCACTGTCTTACAGCTTATTATATTATTAAATATTACTTGTTTAAAATAAAAGGGAACTTGCCAATGTGGCTTACTAGCTACAGTGGTCTATATAATAAATAAACATGGAAATCACTCATTGAAGATAGTTAATTAATAGAAAAGAGCTTTGTTGGATACTAGGAAATAATTTCCAAGCCAAGGCATAGTCATCTATGTTTCAAATAATTCATAGAATACGCTCCTCTAAAATGCCAAATATCTTTTTCTTGGGTAAAGCTGACTGCCTTATTGGCTACTTTGTAAGTCATTTACAGATTCTGCCTACTTTTTAATTCCCACAAGGAAAAGACATATTTTCATCCAGTTACAGATTAATGTTCACTTTGACCCTGTACTTTATGAAAATAAATTTAAAATGTTACATTTTTTGAGAGCACTACAGTTCTAAATTTGCTGATTAATATCCATGGGGATATGAAACTCAGGCTGTAAGCTAGTTAAAATAAAAAAGTGCTCCTTGTGCTTTGGTTGCAGCTCAAGGAATAGCAGGTGGTCACTTTACCCTGCTAAAGCAAACCATTTGGTTAGGGAAAGCTCATTTTGGACCAAAGCTGAATGCCATGCCTGAGTGATTCTCCTCCTTATAAAGCAGTCGAGATCCTCATTCACGTTGTTTCATTTGAATGAGAATTAGCTACTGGCAATGGCATGTTCAGGAGTTGCTATTTTAAAATGGTTCTCCAGGCGTGCTTATTGATGACTCTCCATCTAAGAAGTTGGGAATAATCTCTTAATGGGTCCTTGCTTTTCACATTTGACTTTGCTGGTGAGAGTGAAAGTCAAGGAAGTGTAGTAACAGAAGGAGCAGAGATGCAGGGAGGCAGCATCCTCTCTGTGACATCCACCTTTGCTGCCTGGTGAGCACTGTGGAGGCTCAGGGAATATATATTTTCATTATGAAAATGAAATGTACCTGCACAGTGTGATTCTGGTGAAACTAAAAAGGAATCTATGCTCAGAGAGCACAATGTTAATGCAATAGTACATAGTACTGTGTTCACTGCCAGAACTTGGGCAAAAGGTTGAACCCAGTTGAGATTATGAATGTTCATATTTTTGTAGGTAACAGATTTCCCTCACACTTTAGGGGAAAAAAAACTGTCCTGGAAAAGCTGGTGTCTTTTTGCCTGGCAGACCTTTGCAGAGCAGGAGAAATTCACCCTACATCTCTGAGGCTCCATTAAGTAACAACAGAGTTTGAGATATCTTATTTCCCCAGAAAAAGCAATTTAAATGCTCCAAATA
Source organism: Turnix velox (assembly GCA_013400935.1). Classification (NCBI taxonomy): domain Eukaryota; kingdom Metazoa; phylum Chordata; class Aves; order Charadriiformes; family Turnicidae; genus Turnix; species Turnix velox. Next base: position 19,405 of record VZTY01015194.1, read on the forward strand.
CTTGCACCACTAACCATTTTGTATCAAAATGAAAATTATTGGTCTTGATTTTCAGCTTCTCAAAGGCTATCAAAGCAAGCTGCATGCCTCCTGAATTCACCTTTTAAGTTTGCACTATTCATTTTTTATCTTCTGCAATTCTTTTTTTTTCTTGTATAGAGTGGTATTTAACATATGAAATTAGGAATGGAAAGAATCTCCTATGATGTTTAGATTGTCATAGCAGGCCACCTAATAAGAAACTCAAAAGGTTTTTTTACTTTGGGGAAACAGTAAGATGGTAAAAACCCTGTTTGGGTTCATTCTTGGTGTCTTTGGTCTACACATCAGAAATATATGAAGTGGTTTTAAAAATTTGGGTCTCCAAGCAGACTTGATGTGGTTTAGTCAATATTTGTAGTCCAAAGTGGAAAAATATTTTTAAACCAAGACATGTATGTATTGACCACAAGTGAAAATACCAAGGCTTGTATTTTGAGAACTTTTCAGATTCTGTGAGAGCAATTAATTTTTGAAATATATTGAGAATTTGTGAGATTTGCAGTTTTACAATCAGGCTAATGGTTACAAAACATGGAACCGCTGTCTAGATTGAAACATTCCTGAAGCATTAGGAATTTTACTTTAATCAGAGTTTGGCTATGAATATTTTTCATTTTAAATGTTCATTTCATAACTAAATTAATGTCATAGTATTTGAAAGTTTACTGGATTTTAAGAAATACATTACAGTCTTAATTATCATGCATATCCTTGCAAGAGCAGCACAATCTAAGCAAAGATAAGTATGGAAACCAATTTGTTTTTTCTTTTAGTCTGGATCACATGACACTCTCTCAAAGTTCTTGGAATGTCTTATCAAACAAGATTCACTGCTTTTTTTTAGATTATTTTGACTTCAATTTAAAAGCAGTAAAAAATACTGAGCTCCTTGATAAAGCAGTTTCTGCTCAAATGATGAAAAATGCTATGGCAGAACTGAGTACTATTACTAAACTGAGATGCAAAATAAAGATTGGTAAAAAGAAAATCTGGCTTATTACGCTCTCAAACCTGAAATCCTTCCATTGACTCCCAATGAGATTTTATTATGGGTAAAAGTTTGCCTGATAACTCAGATGTTTTCTTGTGCTCATATGTTTTAGGACTACTGTAGCAACACACTGGATTTCTCCCTCTCTGATCTGCTGATTCATTCATTTCCTCTTACCAGTAAAGATAAGTGAAAGTCTGCTGAGTTAAAGCTTTTACTGTTCTTGTCCTAGGTATCTGGCACTCCTTCCTTTAGAGATTAGACTATTCCCATCTGAGGATCTTTTAAAATAGCAAATTAAAATATCTTTTTGCTTGATAAAGTATTTGATTGCTGAAACTTCAGGGCGAGATATAACCTCTAAAGTTATTGTAAAAGGTTTTTTTTCCTTTCTCCTCTTTAAATTCCTTTTTCATTTGCCCTTGAAATAAATGAAAATCACTTGTTTCCAGGATATAAACACTGCCATATTCCTTGATCTCCTCTGCTTCTCCCCTTCTGAAGATTTTTTCTTTTGCAATTAGAAGCTGAGATACTTTACCCTGTCACAGGGCTTTGTGAGAACTTAAACATACAGTTTCAGTGGTGTATATATTCACAGAGTTTTTAACCTGCTTTGCAGATTAGCAGGAGACAAAGAAAATAACCAATACTTAAAAAAATACCACTGAATATTGAAGGGCTAGTTAAAATGGTTGGAGGAATTGGGAATCTTCTGCAGTGTTTTTCAGAAGGGATGACTCACACAGCAGAAGTTGTTGGGTGGCCAGCTCTGTTGGCACATGAGTGACATGTAGGAAGAAAAAAGCGAGATGCCAAGAGTACAGGAGGTAAGGCATGACTTGACAGGTGGCTGGGGACTCAGTTGGTCTGTGCAGAAGGGGAGCCACAGAAGAAGATGAATATGAGTTAGGAAGCTCTCTGTTTCATTGCTTTGCTACAGCTGATGGTACAAGTTAGCTGTCATTTGGAGTCTGGAAAGTCCTTGGATTATTTTACCTAAGATCAGGTTTGGATACTGGTGGATTTTTCATTTTGGGCCAGTAATCAGGAAGTTGGTTACAGCTCTACTGTCAGCACTGAACTCCTATTTTGATGGTTTGTTCTAAAAGACAGATGAAACTCATGTTTGGACCCTGGGGAAGATACTTCATGCTCTCATGGGCACTCCACTGAAGGGTTGAAAGCTGGAGTTAACTCCAGGATATCCCTTTCCATAACTTTCCCCTAAGAGCTCACATTGACTGTGATAATTCAGAGCAGTTCCAGAGGCAAAAAAAGCAGGCAGAACCCTAACTGGAGGATTTTCAAGAAAAAATAACTGATTGCAGCAAAAATTTGTGAAAAACTCTAGTAACAGCACAATATTGTAAGGAAAGAAGAGAATTACTACCCATAAGATTTACCAAATTCCCTAGTTGCTTTAGGTTACAGACATCTAGGAGGAAAATCCTACCTGGCTCCACTCCATGACTGACACGAGATACTTGTGAGAAAAGTCAGACCACTTTCAGATGGATGTCATCTCCGTGAAGCCAGTGCAGTATCTTTCCAGCAGGAATGCTACAGTATTTCTGCTTCATTTTGTCCTTGTCATGGTCTGTGAAATAGCAAAGACATCGGTGACATTTGGGCCATGACTTGGAGGCTGAAAACATGAGTTTCACAACTATTAAATCCGAGCAGGAGGCTGCACTATATCCTGTGCAAACAGAAGAGTTATTTCAAGAGCTCAGGCCAGTAGCTTTTCTTTAAACAGCAGTGATATACAGCTTGTATTAATGAGATACAGGTAGGAGGGTTGGCAGGCTTTGGGTTTTGTTAGCTCCTTATGAAGCTCATTGAGAAGGTCATGGTGAAACAATAATTTTATGTTTTATCTGAGTACAGACTGCTACATATACATATGTAATTTACATGCATATGTATATATTGTAATTAAAGCTTCCAGGCAGGATACAATTGTTTAGCTGACAGATGACTTTCCCTCTACTGATGGATGAATTCTGAGCAGTTCTTCTGTTCCTTTTGGCTGTTCATGTGATCCTGTTAACATACTGATAAATCTGAATGGTGTGCTTCGATCTGCTCTTACTCTTTACCCAGAGAAAGTGCTAGTCAGTCACGTCAGTCCATTAGTTTCTCCTCTCTGAAAACTGCTTTCTTGCAAGAGTTTTTCTTGCTCTATTTCTCTTATTCAGCTTGAAAACAAGCTATTGAAGGTACTGAAAAGAGCATCTAGTTAGCTTGCCTTCAATGTCTGGACACGTTAGCTCTATCTTTTCTCTCTTCTCTGCTCCAGATGGCACAGTTAAATCCTTGTTCCTGGATCTGGCTGGAACTGCCACACAGATACATGAAAGTCAAAGGAGGTTTGTGTTAGATGGCAATTGCTTTACGGGTATCTTGATAATTATATATATTTTCACTGAAAAGAGAAGTTGAATGATATAGGGCTTGGGGCAGGGGGAACATGGTTCCTCACATCAGGCCTATGAGTACATCATTTGGACATAAAGTGGTTGAAAAAGCAAAGGATGATCCTGGAAAAGGAGCAGGAGGCTTGTGGCATGATGCTGAGAGAAGCCAACCATAGCTTAGAAATGATGAAAATTCAGCCAAAATTATACAGGAAAATTTTTATTACTACTCTTTAGTAATGAGTTCCCCAGAAGCAAGGATGCAGTGGATGTGGAAGAAGATGGTGTACAAAAAGCAGTTCTATTAGTTAGTCCTCAGGTACTTTGTTTTCTCTGTTTGAAAAGTTGTGTTATCGTTTTTTCTTCTTCTAAACAAATGTTTGGGTTGTCTTTGTTTTGCTTTGAGGATTTCATCATAAAGTATTGGATGACCTAGGCTTGATCCTACTGTCGGCCAGTTTGGCATCCTGTCACAATGCCTGAACCCCAAAAAACCTAAAAACCCTGGGATTATTATGAATAATCTGTCTTTTTGCTGGATTACAGCTATTTGTCAGGTATTTCATTTTGTTTTACCTGTGAAGAGTGTGATTTTACTCTCAGTTCTTCCTCAATTCTATGAAAAGTATCTGGGACAGCTTTTTTATTTTATGGGAGGATATGAAGGTGCAATCTTCTTACTCTACAATGATTTATTTAAACTCTGCTTCTTAAAGCTGTTGGAATAATTTGGCTGGTGCAGTGAATAAAAAATTCCAGCTGTTCACAGGAGGAATGTTAAGATGATTGTATTTTGGATACCCTGTGATCTATGTTGATTGCTTATTGATTTTTGGGTGGAGTTTAGAGTATTGGTTTGGATTTACGATATACTAAGAAGCTTAGTTTCTCCCTTGAGAAACTACTTTTTTCTTTGTGTTGCACTGATGCAGCAGAAATCTGAGCAGATCCATACTGTATCTTCTGAGCTCTAATAAAAAAAGGAGCCTGCCAGTGGAAGATTATGGTTTGTAAAGGGGTCTGTCTTCAGAAATAATGTATCTTCTCCAAGAAGACCTCTAAGAAAATCTGATTTTAAGGTGTCTGTGCAAAGCCTGTCATTTCATAAGTGTTTTTCAGAAATAATTTATTTCCTGAGAAACATAGTTGCACTTCAGTTTTTTGTGTTGGAAAGGTTAACCTGCTTGTATTCAGACCTGTGGTTCCAGTAAGTCTGAGTACTTCAAGCCTGGTACTTAACCGATGCTCAGCAAACAGCATATAAAAATAAAACAGGCTCATTTGCTTAGTTTTTCAGATAAAGAGAGGCTCCAGGTTATCAGAGAAGATAGTGGAAATTAGGAGATATTCAGTGTTTGAATAATATATTAGCAGTCTGGATCACAATTGCAAACAAATATCAGAAGGTAGGAACAGCAAATAAAGATGAAGAATACATAAAAAGATACTGACATATTGTCAGGGCCCAGAAAGCAATACCATTTTATTTGATTTCTACATTTCCCATCTGAGATGGTAGCTGAAACATGATTTGCTGTATATTAATTTTTCACTCTTTTTTGCAGTTTTCATTAAGCATATGAGTAAGTTATTGCACATGGAGAAACAAGAAACAAAAATAGGAAACTTGAGAAATAAATGGACAGAAAATCATGGCCATAGGCAAAATAGAACATGAGAAAAAAGCCAATAGGTCTTGATAGAAAGCAGAATATTTAAAATAATAGTTAAAAATAGTTTAAAAATAGTAAAATAAATACAGAAAGTATTGTAAAATTCTTGCTTGAAAAATAGACTCTTTTATAAGACGAGTATTTTCAGACAGGTTGTGGCTTCTGCTATTCTGCTGCACAGAAAGGATTGTAAAAATCAGCTCTAGCTGAGCAGTTGCTGATTCTCTTGGCATTTGGGTACATTGTGACATCCAAGGGATTGCACTGGATGGTGTGCTACAGATAAGTTAGGAAAAAGGAATGAGGCCAGATGCATAATCCTTCTTTGGGACATCACAGTCTCAGACCAAATCAGAGTCTCTGGGGCTATGCTCATCCGTTCCAAGAATCATATGGTGTCCCTGTTGTACCCAGCTCTCCAGAGGTGTGTACAGCAGGATTCCTTGTGCTCCTTTTGTGATGAACCTTATAACCAGTAGGCCAGATTCAAAGATCATAACCTTTATAATTCATTGTTGTGGAGAGCATTTAAGGAGCCATAACACGTGCCTATTTTCTAGGCAAAGGAAAGGTTTAGTTGGAAAACATACCATGAATATCCAGCTGCTCTTTGCTGCAGCAATGCAGCCATCAGGAAGATGGGATCCATAACAAGGAGCTTTTAATAAAATGATCCTTTCATGTGTTCTTAAGCATTTTGATGAACTTAACTTTTCACAGCAGATCTGTGGCTTGTTGCAAAAGGAATTCTATATCCCACGAGTGGCAATGCATAGAGACCCTCAAAGAGAAGAGGTAATCTGAAATGAAAGTCATACTGACCCTATAGCTATCAGCAGCATTGCCACACAGCTTGCTACAAATGAGGACTGACAAATTGACTTAGCAGGATTCAGGCTTTCAATTTGCTGTGGTCTCACACCATGGCAATTCCAAGCTGCAAGGATGAAACATGCATTTTGCAGCTGTTATAGATGGACCTGTCCAAGGCAGGTGTGGGTTCAGCTGGAGAAAAGGAAGAAATGGAGGCTCCTGAGTTTACCATTCACTGGCAATAGGAGTCTTGCACATTCCTTTTCCTGCTCTGGGGAAAGGCCAGGAAAGAGTCTGAGAAGCCAAGACCACTGAGATGTTATAATTAGCATGAGTTCTTTTGCCAGACATTGAAATTCTAGAAAGTAAGCCCCTCCAGGTCCACTTGGAAAAGTTTGCAAACTCTTTTGTTTTTCAATCAGATTCAAGAGGAAAGAAGGTCTGAAAGCTGCCAGTACTCTGCTATTGGAATCAGCTGTTTCAGCTGAGGCTGAGCCCAGCCATATAAACAGAGAGAAAGAAAAAGAGTTTTGCGAAGGCAAAACCAAAAATAGCTTGTTTAAAATATTCTTCTCTCCTTTTCTCTCTCTGCACCCTTCAGTTGATTCAACTTAATTATGTTCTATTTGGTCTCAAAGACATTATTATTTTTTTTTATAACCAGTAGTGTAAAAGAGTAAGAGATGTTTTGTAATATTTGGCTTTGTTTTACCAAGTTTTCTTGCCAAGATAAGCCTCTAGAGAGACAGCACCTCATTTTCACAAATATCCCTGGAGGCAGCAGGTGCTTTCTGAAATGTCCACAGTTACATCTGGTAAGTTCAAATAGCCAATTAGTCAAAGCAGTAGTTACTCACTAAATCAAATATCTAAGATCCTTTCCAGCTATATCCCACACTAGCAAATACTACAGAAATGGACAGCTGTCCAATTACAATTCCATTTGAAGGCATTGGCTGCAAACTAAAATCTGTTCAAGTTGAAGGAAACATTCCCATGAATTGTACCTTATCTTTTTCACTGCAGTATGGGATGTTTTCCCATGTATCCTTGGGATATTTGGATGTGGCTATTCAATAATCTCCAGGATGAAGAGGTCAAAAGGAAGATTTCTGAAACTCATGTATTTGCATCCTTTTCTGGGAGGATGATAGCAATCTGCCCCAAGATGGGAATATAAACAGATACTTAATGAAGATGGCATTCATTTATAGACTCTCTGGTGTGTCAAAATGCAGAAAATAAATGTGGAATTGTTGGAAGAAATTGTACTGCAAGAATTGTACAACCAAGTTCAGATTCATCTCACTTAAACTTACTTATTCACAGAGCAGACATCTGCAGCCCAACCACTCACCCTACTATTGACCAGATTCTTAAGGGCAACCTGGGTAACAGTCACCATAAATGTCTGCATTAGCAATCCCTCCTTACTGTAACTGACATTGGTGGTGAGCATCATGGTTTAGAAGAGCTCCTTTATCTATGGAATTATGGCCAAAGCCCCACAGACTTGCTAGCAGCATCAGCCAAGCAGCACAATCATCCTGAAAGCCACAATGCTTTCTATTACAACATGTGGGCAGTCATTAAAAAAAAAGAAAAGTAATGTCTTTGCCTGTCAAAAAAATGGCCAATAAATTATAATAAGCTTGGCACACACCTCTACTGGTTGTGGATGTCTTTTGTTACTCTACCTCCCTTGTTAATAATAAATTTTCATTCCTGATCTTTCCCTATGTGAAATTTGTGTTTGCTGCAGGCAAACTCTTTCCATTGCCAGCAAACTCAGTGCTTTTGGTCTGTCTGCCACACATGGACAGGTCATTGCATGGAAACCTCATTCATCAACTGATTTCTGTAGATGCTGGGTGAAATGAGAAATAAACCTTCTGAATCACAAGAAAATTACTTTTGTCTAGAACAAAACAAGATAATGAATGCTTGGGTAAGGCTTTAGCACATAGGTGTAACACAGATATAAACAGAAGGACTTAAAAGCCCATGCAAGAGCAAAGAGAAATAGAACTGCATTAATTCCAACTGGTTGGGCTTTGGAATGTTTCAGTGGAGGATTCCTGGAGACAAATCCCCCCTTTACCTGCTGCAAGTGCCAAGTCCCTGAATGTTGAAAAAGCAGTTCTTCAAACATGTTAAGAAATGAGACAGGAGGTGCTATTGTTCCTGCTTGCCATAGAGAAGCTGTAGTTTTGCCAGTGGTGTGGTACATTTTTGTATGTGGTGGAAATAATCTTAAAGTGGTTGAAGTCAAGGTAAGGACTTGTTTATTGAAAGTTGGACTGCTAAATCTTTCTTCACAACACAGTGTAAAATACATTTTTATTTTTTACCCTGCAATTTTAGCCTCTACTTGGGTGCAGAGCATCCTCTTGAGCTTCTCTACCTTATTATGTTTTACCATGCCATCTGAATGTGCTCAGCTAATGAAAATCCAGAGACTCATGGTTCTTCTCTAAGCCTTGACATTTACTCTGGTGAAACCCTATTGTATCTTTTTGGTTGTGATGCTCAGAGTCTTCAAGAACCTGCTGCAGAGATCTCCTATTTAACTCAAGGTTAGTAAGGCACTCAATAGCACTCAGTCAGCAACATACTTTTAGTTGCCTACTTAAACTTGCCTGAAGGGTAGGAAGTACAACAAGAGTCTATTTTCCTGTACCCTTTTCAATAGCCTATGAGTGAAGTTCTTGATTTTTCATTTTGAATTTTGTTGTATCCACAAATATTTCTTCTTGAAAAACTCAAAGTCTGGGGGTTCTTTTCTGCCCTAATACCTGGTGTTCTGGATAGACACCTTGAGGCCTCAGGTATTTCTCGGTGTAGGATGTGCATTGATATAAGAACATTGCTCCTGCATGGGAGGAGGAGAAGAGAGAATCTGTAGGTTGGTCATGGATCCTTATCAAGGGTGGTGTAGGCAGACTGACTGTACCAGCATCCAACAGGTTGTATAGGTCTATAGATAATTCCTATTATAAATGTCTTCAGTTGTCCTGAGTTGTGGTAAAAGCTTTGTCCTGCACTAGTTAGACTGGTGCCACCAGAGCTCTTGCAGAGTCATAAAAGAGATGTTACTAATTCAGGAACTGGGGACAGTCCAGGCATCCTCACAAACATTCCAGCTTGGCCTGAGTACTTCCTGTATCTCAGCCTCCACCTTATCTCCCAAACAAACATGACCCAGCTCTGTCAGATTGCAAATGCTTATCTGCAGTGACTGGCAACTAACCATGTTTTTACTGTCCTAAAAGAGTTATTTTGGGCTTTAGCAGGGGTAGGGTCAGCAGCAAATGTTCATTCAGGCACTGGCCTATGTTTGCTCTCTCTAGTGCTTATGGTACCAAATGAGAAGGCTGATTCTCCTAATCATGAATCCTCTAGGAAAGCTTGAGGGTATTGCTATAATTATTGGGATCTGGACAACTTAAAACTCTGTTTTGGAGTTTAGCATCCTGGAAAAGTCATGGGAAGGTTGAGGGGAGGAGGAGTGCATGAAGCATAGCCGGGTCCTGGCATGCAAGCTGAAAATTTTGAACTCTGAAGGGACTTGGGTGTCTGCCTAAGACGGATTATAAGGCTGGGAGAAGGGATGAGAGTTTTGTATGTAGGTCTGGCCAGCAGCCTTTACGTGAGGAAGAGACTAGAAGGAAAGAAAATAAGAAGCAAAAGAATGTAGAGAAACATTTTCTCACATACAACTAAAATAATATAAATGGGACCAGTTGTTTATGTGTTGGTGAGAAGGAACATCTAATGGGTGGGCAGAGTTGAAATCCTGGCTGGCAAAGAATCCTGAGTTCCTGAGCATCCCCACACACTGTTTTTCTAGTCTTATCCTAGCTGAGTACACAATATGCTACAAAATATGATGCTTTTGCAGACTGCATCAGCTTCTGGTTTGAAAATGCTTGTAGCACCTTCTGCACTGAATGATGATTAGCTTTTCTCTTCCACGTCTGTACTCCTATAAGTCCTTGTCCAAGACCTTCTGGCACTTTTCTGGACTGAAACAGCCTTGTTAGCCTCCATGTTTTCAGGCTTGTTATGCCTTTCTTTTTCTCCTAAACACTAGATTTGAAATCTTTATGAGGCACTTTGAGGGGATAGATTGGGGACTCACAGTGATCAGAGCTAAAGGCATAGGTGGTTTACCAGAGACTCCATGTATTTGGAATATTTGTAGAAGTGGAAAATATGTTGCTGTGCCAGAATATAAAGAGGGAAATGACAGCTTATCTCTGAGATGTCAGAGTGGCAGAGACCAGAAAGTAACCAGATAAGCCTGTCCTGGAAGTGTGCAAAGTGGTGGGGAAATTATCAAGGCAACCATTAGGTGAATCAAAAAGGGACCACATAAAAGCATGATAAAAACCACTGCATTTGAAAGTGACACCTTTACTCTGAACCAGCCAGGAGTGAGTCTGCTGCTGCAGCATTATAGAATTTCCTTGCACTGGCTTTGTCTTCAGGTCAATTCCCTTCAAATGGACCATTAAACAACTTCCTAGTCAAAGGCCTGGAAAACATCATTGTAATAGTCATGGTCACCAGGAACATGGAAGCTAATGCTTACATAGAGTTTGACAAGAGGTAGGGGTTTCTGGCTGGAAATCTGCAGGAAATCTACCAGAAAGTGCCCTTGCTGGAAAACTGGAGCTGACCTTTTACTCTTTGACAGGTTTTTGTACTTAGATTTTCCTGTATAATTAAGCTGATAATTTCAATATTAAAACTGAAATACTTCACCTTGCAAAACAACCTATCAAACACAATGTTTAGAGTTTGGTAGCAATGCTGTGACACTTTACCCCCAGCACTTATTCTTCACTCTGTAAAACAAGAGCCCTCTCCCTGTGTCTATTGAGTTCAGTGGTTGCTGAGGTCTTGCCATGAAATAGACAAATTCATGAATTGGGTATTTTTAGTTTATTTTTTGGTTCTGTTTCTGATTTTTGTTTTTGACTGTGTTGTGTCCCTGCTACCCCTGTCCCCTCCTTCCCGAATTATTTTCCTTAGTTCAATTTACAGCCCTGCAAGAGTATCTTAAGCCCTTGAAGAGTTAGCGTTGGGCAGGAGAACAGGCAATGGGGACCAAGGAGCCTTGGGCAGGAGAAAGGATCCAGTCCATATAGCTGACGTGATGGATACCTAGGGGAGAGTGATTTAGCTGAAGTCTGTTAACTGAGCTTTCAACAGTCCTGTGGCCAGACATTTATCCCTCTACGGTTTACACTCCTTTCCTGCTATTTACCACTCTTTACAGGTTTAACTTCGTCAACAATGAGGAGCTTTAGTTTCCATGAGAGACCAGCCTCGAAGAAGGTGTTGCAGTGGCAAGGTGTCCTCAATGTGAAAGGAGCAGGTCCAAAATTCTGCAGACTTTTGTTTCCAGGCAATGGATCTTACTGCCCTTCCTCTCGGATTAAAGACGGCTTCTCTGTACACAGATGCTAAACAAATCAGGGTGTAATGTTCCAAGGTGCTAATGGCCTGTCATTAAAGGTCACTGATGTATACACATGCAGACCCTAATTAAAGGGACTATGTAGGTTAAGGCAGTCTCTTTTGTCCGACAATTAAAGCTCAGAGATTGCTTTGTATTGCAAAGTGGCACTAGAGGAGAGCTGATATTCAAATCTCACCTTTGAAGGCCACAAGTTTCCAGCAGTTTTTAGATGAGGGGACAGGAAGTTCTTGCCGTGGTCTTCGATTTAGTGTGAAACTTTAGAAGAGATAAGAAATCTCAGGCAGTTGCTTTTTGGGCAAAGCAATGAGGTCTGTGGTCTCTGGGAATGGCAGACTGCCATTTGCTATCCCTGTTGGCAATCCATACCTCCCCACAGACATGGGGATACTTTATAATAAGTTGATAATATAAAAAAATTGGTAACATAAGCTGAATGTGTATTGTTGCCCAAAACACAATCCTGTTTTACAAAGTATACTTTTACTTGTGAAAAGAATTAACAGTACTGGAAGCAAAACTACCACAAAACATTTCAGTCTGTCTTCAGACACAACACAGATTTGAGATGTAGTTTTAAGATCTCCAGCTACTGTGAAGCTGAGGGTAATTATCCTCACATTTAAAGATGGAATGCAGAAGTGCCCGTTTCTAACTTTTGAAGATTTGGTGCAAAAAACGAGGTGCTTAGGACTGTATACAAAACCTATCCAGTTTGATTAAGTCTTAGAACTTTATGAGAAAAGGCTTTCTCACAGGATTTATGAAACTCCCACATTTGCTGGACTTGAGTGTGGTGCTGTGTGAAATGATCCTTTAGATAACATATTGAGTGACTAATTTGAGAAAGGTGCATGAAGATTTGGGAAAGAATAATTCAATATGTTGGCAAGCAAAAGAGAGGAAAGGAAAAAATGAACTGGAAAGTATACAGCCCATGTGCTTTGCCAGAAAGCTGAGAGTATGATAATCTGTTGTCAAAGTACACTTTTTAGAAAAATCTCTTTGATTTCCTAATTCGATCAACTCTGCATAAAGTGTACTACTCAGGAAATTTTCTTTTGAAGATTTTTATGTTGTTCAGTTTCGTATAATTTATTTAAGAATGCCATTAAAAATTAAAAAAACCCTTGTATTAAATGTATCAAGCAACTCATGTTCCCAGACTTTCCTCTCTGTTTGCAGAATGAGAAAAACAATAGCAGAATAAGATAATGAGATATAAAGGCAACTGAGAAAAACCTTAGAAAAAATTTTGATGGTAGAGCACTTCAGCAGACATCCTCAAGTGACAGGGCATTGAGGCATTCCGTCCCTGATGTTGCTAAGCTTCTCAGGGACTCTGAGTGAAGATAAACTCCGACCCTATTTGCATATTTTAAAGCTTCCCTCCCCAACCTAAGCCTTTGCATATAGGTGATTTTTATGTTGAAATAGTTCTAAAAGCAAACCTACAGTGATGATGCTCTTTTCATTGTCTCACACTGGTATTGCTTACCTTCATGATTATTCAAAGGAAAGTCCTGTCCTAGGAGCAACCGAGGCTGTAAAAGAGTTTCCTGCTATTGAAATCTTGATGTCCTTTCCCTCCCCTGTGCCTAGCACTACGACTCTACTTTCTCTTTTACACTTGCTCTATCATTTTCCAGATGTGTCCCTGGGCTGCTTTAATTCACTGAGCAAACAGAAATATAACCCTCTCCCTTGCCCCTCTTCACCCTCTTTGAATTAGTTTTTCTGCCTGAGTAGTGAGTTAAACCAGCACAGGAAAGGGAGAAGGGCTGCCCAGACACACCATAGCTAGTCACAGATGGGAGGTAGAGTTTTGCAGCTGGGAATGGTAAAGAAGAGTGGGATCTCCCATTTTTGCTAGTAATGGACTCCACCTCATGCTACAGGACTATCTGCAAATTATTTTAGTGTTCATTACTAAATTCGAGTAAAGTGAAATGAAATAAATTGTGATCATACATTTCTCCCTCAACATTTTGCACTGTTCAACATCCCCTTTCACCTCCTCTTCCCCACTTGGTAACCACTGGCTGCATAGCCCCTTCTACATGAGCAGCACACAGAGATCACCATGTCTGCTGGGAAAGAGGCAGAACTAACTATGAAGAAGAGTTTCAGACTGACCATGGACTGATCTGATAGTCTGTGGCATTCCCATGTCAAGGGGCAAATCACAGCAAAGATCAGATTCAGATCTGATTCACTTACCATACTGTTTCTGAGCTGCCAGACCAAAATTCAGATTGGGCTTAGTATATGACCTGTATGGCATAAAAGCCACACATCATAAAAGAAAATGAAATGAAGTTGAACATTTCCCAAGTAGAAAACACATGAAGGTAGAAAGCTGTGTAGCAGAGGCAGCTGGAACAAGGGAGAAGCAGTTCCTCTGGTGAAGTTATTGTTGGCATTAGCTCTCCCTTTACCATTCCCAGAGGCAGAGCAGCTAACAGCTACTGCAGAAGACTTGCTAAAAGGATGAGCAAAAGTGTTCTGCTTTGACTGTGATGCTCCCAGCTAGGAAATTATGTGCCTTAATTGTGCAGATTTCCTTAGTGAATTATCTCTCTTCTCTATCTCTTACAGGAAGTAATAGAGAGTAACAGTATCTTGGGCTGCTGTCCTTAGAGACTAAAATCTCCCTGGTATGGCTTGTATGGTATATGCTGTGTGAGCTCTCTGCATTAGCATACTTCAGTGCTCCACAGTTCACTCTGGACAGCCACAGGAGAGAAGTGTAATTCAGTGAATGGAGGTGCATGAATATTCTGGAAAAAAAAAATCTGCCACTGGGGAAAAGAAAAATCACCAGAAAACTGCCCACATGCTGCAGCCCCTTGGCTTGAATGAAAACTCTCTGAGGTCATGGGACTCCAATCTATATCCTTTCCACCCATGAGTCTGTCTCTGTGTATATGAGCAGGTAGTTAGACTGCAGTGGATCCCCTCACCTTGTGCCAGGTGATTTCCTGTTCTGATATAACTCTGCCCAGGGACACACAAGTTTTCCTTCCAGGACAAGCAGTTTTTAGATTCACTCTGGCTCCTCTTTTGTTCAATCCATCATGATTCTTCATCCTCCTGTCTTTGCATTTCTACAAACCTAAGCAGATAAAAAAAGACTGGAATTACCTGGAAGGAGAGGAGGAGATCTTAGAAATATAAGGGATGACAGGGCAAGGGGACAGCAGTACAAACCCTGTAATGCTGTTTGAAATCTTGGTAAACCTTGCTACCAGTGGGTGTGAGGGTGTGCTGTCTCCCCTCTGCTCTCACACATCTCCCTGGCCTCTGGCTTCAAGCCTGTGAAACCATTTCTCTTCTTGTCACAATTGTTGAAGAAGTGCCAGTTAATAATGGCTGTTTTCTAATATTTAGCCATAGATATGAGGGAAGAGGTGCTGCCAGGATGCTGGTTGCAGAGACGTCAGACGAGCTGATCTTCAGGAAGTCAGGGGATTTCAATATCTGAACTTCTTGGTCTCTAAAAGCAAAGTTCTGTAGTGCACTGCTATGTGCCATCCTGCTTTTCTATATTTTATCTCAAGAGAAGTAACAGTGACATTTGTAGTCACATTCAAGGTTGAGGCATGTTCAGGGGAGGGGAACAGTATTCTGAGAGCTCAGTCTTGCATGAAATCTGAAGTTTTTATTTAGAATCATGGATTTAAATCCTTGGCATGTTTTTGATCTCATAAATACTGGCTTAGCATATTTACAATATCTAGAGAGAACGTCTGGAATTCGGATTGTTTTATGTAGTGTTTAATATAGTTGAGGTAGATGTGAAGCACTATCGGACACCATAATTTTCCACACAGAGTATTGTTCCAAGATGCTTCTGAAAGAGTCTGGCTCCATCACCATCATGCTATACTTGTTAAACAGAAGATGTTAAATAGAAACAGGTGATCACCCTGTGAGGGCAGGATCAGATGATGCTTTGCATTTTGACACAATGTCCAAAGAAGGGTATCCTGTTTTAGCTTTACAAAGGCTGTTAGAATGTAAGTGTTTATTACTGAAGCAAGGCTGGCATTAATCCCTGAAGTCAGCGTTACCCATTCTGGGCTGCAGGACAGCACAGTGAACAGATGTGCCTGTGCATATGCACGATCCTTATGTGAAAATCCAAACCACTTGTATTTTGTTAGAGCAAGACTCTGGTATTGGCATTCTTCTCTTGACTTAGACAGACAGTATTTCTAGATTAAAATACATCTGCAAACTGTTTTTGTGGTGATGGGACAGGAAACATTTTATAGGCGTTACATAACTGTATGCTATGAATATTCAAGCTATATTTTATTAAAGTACATAACTCCTCCGACATAACTGGGCTATTTCTTCCTTTAAATTTAGCTTGCAGCAACACTGATTTGCTTAATAAGGAGCAATATTTACTTTAAGGGTCCCATGATATTTGCTTTGAGACCCAAATAATTTTCTAATGACTTCAGTGGAGACTGGGTGAGATTCTTCCTCATTTTTGTGAAAGAGACAGAACCTCTCTCCACTTCTTTCCTTTCCAAGATAGAGAACATGTATCAAAAGCAGATGTCCAAAAAGTGCTGGAGAAAGACTAAATGAGGAGGAAGCAACTTAGAGAGTAGATACTTTTATAATCACTATATAGAGTTCATAGCCTGTTTTCTATACTGAGCTTATTATGAGAGAGTTCCCAGAAGACAGAAACCAATTAACTCCTTATTTTGTCAGTGATCATTCTAGGTGTTCTTTAATGGGCATTATTCTTGCTAAATTATGAATGAGCTTTATAGTAAGACAAATGCCATTATCAGAGTTATTTATTTATGGGCTGTCATCCGTAACATCCCCACACTAGTTTTTCTCAAAGTATAGTATTGATCATTTGCTTTAATCAGATGCATCAAGGGACACTCAAAGAATCAGAAACTGCAGCTTTGAATATCAGCATCTCTCTCTGGGTCTCTGCCAGGTCTGAGTGAGTATAGAGGCCACATCAAACATTAGGTAACAGGGGCAGTAAGTGAGGTCTTCCTCTCCTTACATTAGGATAAGTGTCTGTGTGCCCCCAAAACTCTGACTTGACTCATGATTAATCAGTCTGCCCTGACATGCCCATTACTCTGTTTTTCCACTTGATTCTGAGATCCTCCAGGGCTCTGTGGGGACAAAGCCCTGAAGAATTGCTAGGAGCGCAGAAGGGTCTTGCTCACCCTAATGGTATTGACTGCTGCTTGCTCTGTCTCGCCAGGTAAAATCTTCTAAGAGGAGAGTAAATATTCTCTGCTCCATAGTAGCTAGAAGACTCAAACCAAGTCTAAAATCAGCATTACATTCAATGAGGCAATTTAAGATGATATAATGTCTGTTACTGCTTATACTGCTTACAGAGCAGACAGGAGAAAAGCAAGGAGTCAGCATCTCGCTGGGCTCAGTGAGTGCTTGCTTTTGCATCGATCTACATGTGGCAGAGACTGCTGTGTTTTCCCTCTTTATTTCTTTACACAAGGCTTCAGCTTTACCAGATACTAAACCCAGGCACAAACAGTAAGAAATCCATCCTCCTTCTCTCTCTTCATTCATGTATGTACCTGAAACACTCTGGTTAGCAGATGCTTCAATTGAGGCAAGAGAAAGTTAAAATTTAGGTCTGACTTAGTCTCCATAGCTATTTTTCTGAACTGAATGAGGAGAAATGGGCATCTCTAGGTGCCAATTTATCTAGGAAGGGCATTTAAGAGGCAGCAGACAGGCTTAGACTGTTTTTACATGGCTAGACTGAGGCAGACTCTCACACAGCCCTGCGCACTGGTGCATGACCATCCATATGGTCAAATCACAGGCACTGTCAGTGGCATCCCAGCACTCTCCCATACACTGCCCACACACAGTTCAGGACTCAGCATGGGCCTGACACATCCTCAATAAGCATACTAAATGTGGTCAGTCTGCTTTGGAGGGCTCAGAGAGTTAACTGTATGGATGTGAAAAAGCTTTCCCTGGGTTGGAGAATGGATCCATTCCCATGTTACTTTCTAATATAATGTGAACTTTTAGAAATCTGTAACTGATGATGAGTTGAATCCTATAGTAAGTGCAATTTTCAGTGTTATGGAGGACTGTAGGGCATGCCTGTGATGTTATAGGGGAACAAGTGACTTCCATCTCAGAGTAGTGTAAAACTGCCCTAAAGCACCACTACAAGCCCCTAGGAAGCAGATTTGCTACACTGTGATTGGATCAATAAATTATGGTGTAGTCCTTAGGAGTTTTTAACAGTAAATTGGAAGCCATCTTTTGAGAAAAATTGTTTTCCTTTATCAGAATATTTCTCTGAGATCTAAGGTGTTACTCTGATTTAAGATCTGGTGGCAATTAAGGCTTGCTGACTTCAGACTTTGATCCTAACATCAGCAAATTCCTTTTTGATCCAGGAAATCCTGATGACCAGTTTCAAATTCAGCTCCATTCTTGGAACTGATTTGTAAAAAAGGAAATTTCTCTGTTTTTCACATGCTTCACTTGATTTATTATCAGGATAATTATCCTTTGTATAAATTATCAATGACTTTTGTAAGTATCTTCTACTGTTGCTCTTAAAGATTTCAGCAGATTTTAAAAGCGTGATTTACCACAGCTCATTGTATTTTAGCACGGCCTGACCTCCTTATCTTCCTGCTGGAAAAGATAGTAAGAGACAGAGAGTACATATTAAAAACCTCTTTTAAAATGAGATACACAATTCCCTCTTTCCCTCCCCACTAACACACTTTTGAATACCAAAGTCCCATCGTTTTGCACAGACCCATCTGCTTCTATTTTGAGGCAGCTATTCTTCTGGCTCTGGAGTGCTGGGTAGCACTCCTGCTAAAGTCTGTCACTGTCTCTGGTTAATCAGCTGGAGAAGCTGCTGCTGCTATCTCTGCAGCACTCGGTGCCCATGACAGCCTGGGGAATGAGAGGGTTGGAAGAGAACCTGTTTCTCCCACATGCTACTGGAGAACAGATCACCCAGATGCCAGCCTTCCCTTCCACCCCCTGCTTTGTATCTGAGCAATAAGTAGTCTTGACAGAGATACACAGGAAGTTAAGCAAGGGCAAAATGGGTCATGTATAAAATTTAAATTATTGAAATTGGAAGTACCCAAAGTAAACCTAAGACTTTATAGTAAAAATGATAGAGTAATTTAGGAGGAAGGCTGCCTAGTTAATTCATAGAGCCATTTAGTTAACACAGTTTTTAAAAGTACTTTGATGTAGCCTTTGTGTGCAGAAATTCTATGCAAACAAAGCTG
Source organism: Turnix velox (assembly GCA_013400935.1). NCBI lineage: Eukaryota > Metazoa > Chordata > Aves > Charadriiformes > Turnicidae > Turnix > Turnix velox. The sequence continues at coordinate 38,124 of VZTY01015194.1, forward strand.
TGAAGTTTTGAGCTGGGCACAGCATTTCATTCTCCAGTGGAATGAAAAGTGGAAGTGGAAAGAAAGAAGTAGTGGGAAAATGTGTTTGGGAAAGAGGAATATACTTCACTGTGAGTCACAGATGACAAGTCTAAGCAGGGAGGACAAGGGTCAGCCAGGCTGCCACTGCTCCTGTCTCTCTGCCAGGCTGCCATGCATGGGCAGCTGATCCCTTTTGGAGCAGGGTGTCCATCCGTGGCACAGCGGAGCCTGTGGTCGGGAGGAAGTAGTCTCTGCTTCCAGTTTGCTTGGCAACACCTCAGTGCCAAGCCCTGATTTACAAGAAGAGCAGCTGCCCATGCACTAGAGGTGAAGCCAGCTGCTGAAGACAGAAGCCTCAGCCAGAGTTTTCTCCTTCCTTTCTGTTCATTCACCCTCAACTCCTTACCTGGATTACACCTGGGTTCAGGAGATCTGGTTGATCGAAACTGCACTCTTGGTGCACATCCATGACTTTTATGATCTCTATCCTCAACATGTCACTCAGATGCCTCAACTATCTAAACCCAAGGTTTACAGTCCTAAAAGTGGTCCACCCTCTGGAAAATGTCAGCTTTCAAAATTCAACTTGGATGGAACCATTTTCCTCTTCAGCCTCCAAATGAAAGCTGTATATTTGCATAAAAAGAAATGTTCTCTTCTTCAGTGGCCATTTTAATTGATTTTTTTCTCTAAACACTCAGCAAAGTTGCTCTGTTTCATTTAATTTTCTGCTCCTCAGCCTTTATCAGGGCTTAGAATACTCTTCTTGTATAGTGAAGACCACATTTGATGAGTCAAATGTTTGACAGCATTTTCTTGCTAGTCAGAAAAGGCATTCAGAACTCTGTTTTCTTAAGACTGAATCTCTACATTCTACAGCAGTAGCTAAACTTTCTGTTGTAATCTATGTGGTATGTCTCTACCTTTTTTCTTACATTCTAATTTCTGGGCTTACACAGTTATGAAATGTTATATATGCCATTTATATTTATTCTAAACGGGCTGCAGAAAATATCCTTATACTAGTGTCACTTTCAGAGACTGAAATGCAATTTGTTAATTTCCAGCTATTACTTATTTATGTTCACCACACCAAGTCCACATCTGCTTTTTTGTGGTTCTGAAATCATGTTCTGGACCATCTCTCTTATTAAAGTTATTTATTGTTCTTTTAATGATGTGCATATGTAAATGATACTTTTCAACTAAAATTAAGGTTCTTTTTGAGGTTTGATATATTTAGGCGATGCTGAATGAAATACTGGCAATAATAATTTAAAGACCCAACCCCCCTCCCATGCAGAAAAACTGCTGACTGCAAAGTTAAGTCAAAGCATGGCAAGGGGAAAATTGTCAGGGTGCAAAGAGACTTATGCATGCATTTATTACTTGCATTAGTGGGAGTTTCTCCAATAAATCCCTTGGGATGAATATGAGTCTACATTCTTCAGTGCTAGTAGAACAGAGCTTATCTTCAGCAATCATTTTATTTCCACACTTCAATGTTCCATTCTATAGTGCAGTCCTCCATAATTTTTCTAAAAGATTTTTTATCAGTCTTGATCAAGTGTGTTAGTTGATAAATGGCTGAGAGGTGCAGACTACAAGGCAAGGTGCAATGAGTCATGCTGTCTCCTAGAAACCAGACAGCAAATAGCTTTCAACAACTATTTCAGCCTTCCCAAGTACTCTCCACTCCAGTACTCTTTCAAGATGTAATATAGACTTCCACAGTGCCTGTATGTTCACCTGCCCAGGAAAATTTGTGAAGCAACTGTAATGAAACAAAATTTAAGTGGAGTCCTTCAGTACCTACCCAGAGGAATGAGTCTGATGGTAAAAGAGGGTAATATGATGATGATAAAACACGCAGGTGAGGGAGGGATCTATTTCCTCAACAATTTAGCCTTGTCTGACTGTGGACATCTGCCAAAAGCTGAGGTTCATGTCTTCCCTCGTGCCTCTGACCACACATTCCCTTCCCTTGGGGCAATGCTAGCTGTCATATCGTAAGTCACATGAACAAGCTGATTTGTCTGAAATATATACAGAAGAAAGGAGATCTGTTTTCTGTGTTGTGAGGCTATGCAATTCTTGCTGCCAGCACAAGAGAGGCATCAAGAACATAAGGCAGGAAGCATGAGGGAAAGGCTGCTTAAGCCTATACTGTGGTCCAAGGTTGCTCTCTGAGAAACTAGACCCCCAACTAGAGTATTTTATTTTCAATTTTGCTAAATAGACAAGCTGAGCCTAGAAGGGGCCTGGGGTAACATCATGGACTGTTGAGAGCAACATTCCTGCAAGAGCAGTTTCAAGGACCTCCCTCCTTCCCCTTTGTGCTGCCCATGGTGCAGAGGTATTTCACATGATGTAGGGTAGAATACAGATTATTGCAGACTGACTAACTAAATCCAACTATTAGTGAAGAGTAAGGCTCTGCTGGGGGACACTCAGCTCTTGCTTGAGATCTGGGGAATGTCTCTAGGGTTGGGGATATGCAAAGACTCCTCAGGCCTGATTCCGGAACAGAGATTGAATCTCATTGAAAAGTCACTCCCAAAAGCAGTCTTCTCCAATTGCTGGTCCACACAAAATGAAACTTTGCCCTAGGATTTTAGTGAGGTGAATCAGTTTTTTTATTCCCATTTAGCAAATAGGAAAACTAATAAAAAGAACATGGGTAATTTGTCTAAAACAATGGAGTATTCATAAGTATTAATGTTACTGGACCCAAGAGGATGAGACCCTCATTTCCATGCCCTGATGATCTGGCCATGTCTCTCTAGATCCTACAGCAATAGTTTCTATGGCAATGACCTACAAGAAAAAGTTATATTTGCATATGCCTTTACTGGTCTTGCATTTCCTTCAAATTCTACTCAAATAGATTAATAGTAAAGAATAAGCACTGGAAATTCTCTATCTGGAAATAATGAAGGAGAGCCCCCAAACCCTTCTCTTTTTCAGTCACAGTAACCCTGGGAGCCCTGACATCAGCTCCAAAGCTGAAGTGACTCTTAGGAGTCTTAGTCATCCATAGCATGGTTGACTGAAAATCTTGAGGTACCCTCCTCCCAAGAGCTGAAGCAAGCATCAGAAGGATGGTGCCACTGACACCTGCCTGTGACCCAATGGAGCTGCTCAGATGTGAGTGTCCTGCTTAGAGGTCTCCTGCAGCTGATCCCATAGGGGACCCTTCTCTTAGTAGTCCACACTGAAGTGGCCAAAAACTTGTAGACATATTCTTCAAAGATAAAACTATGAAAATAAAGTCATTGGATAGGCAGAAGATAGAGGCCAAGATGAACTTTATATAAGCTCAGTTTTTAGATGTCTTTGATTACATCTTGTTTACCCTGTCTGGTAAGGAATATGTTTTATGCTGTCACCACAAGAGAGATATTTTTCTGTTTTGCCCAAGAACTTGCTCTAAAAACACATCTGCCTTGCATCCCTATCCAGCTTTTTGTGGGGTGATGTGAAAGGAGTCTGCAGTAGGTTCTTGACACTGCAGATGAGGTTACTAAGGCACATCAACCTGGAATTTGATCTCAGGTTTCCAGGACGTGGGTAAGCCTGATCTTGAAAGGTCTGGGAGAATGATCTATTCTTCTTCCCTGAGGATGTTTTTTTTCTCACGGAACCAATCTCTTCTTTCTGTTTGCTCCTGCTTTGAGGTCGTAATCCCCTGTTTGTGATACCAGCAGGATTCCCACAGCAACAGATTATGATGTCACAAGTGGAGATTTATGAAGACATAGGATGGAGAAGCAGGAAGAAGGGTTCTGTTGTGAGACAGCCCTGTCTGCAAATTCTTTTTATAGTAATTGCCCAAATGGGAGGAAACTCATCACACGAAAGTTATATTTTAACCATCTAAGTGACTGGTTATCAAAGTGTGACTGAGCATGGGTCCTCAACAGGAGGTTTGCTGCTTTAAAGCTCATTCATAAATCCTGCCTGAATACACTCAGAGCTATTGAGGCAATTTCACAAATGTCCTTAACCAAATGAGGAGAATACATTGACATTGACAACAACTTTATCAAGTGATTCTATAAATGAAGGAAGTGAAACTGGGAACTGAAGAAGGTCACTCAAGGGCTATCCTCAAGAGTGACCATGCCTGAGGTGGCACCATCCGTTTCATGGCAAGCAGGGAAATTCAAATCTGCACCTTTTCAGAAGAATAATTGTCTCCCAATGAATATGCCATTGGCTCTGTCTCAGCTGGTTTCCACCATTTTGTGCAATACTCAGTGTTCATTGCAAACATATTAATGAGGCAAGGATTCCAAGACAAAGCTCTACAAGTCTTTCTCCTCCAGTGAGTGAGAAGGTGCTGTGGTGTCAGGCCCAGGTAAGAAATTAACCTTCCCAGCTCATTTATCCCATCCTTCTGGACAGAGATGACAGCACATTCAGCTGTATCTTGAACCTGGGGCACAGAGCAGAAGAGTGACTTTGAAATGTTGTGGAAATAGAAGGGGTCTGTCTGCCTGTTTACATTTTTGGAACTGAGTGTATGGGATTTTGTCTCAGTGTATGACCCTTTACTGGTCTGCACACACTTTCCTAACTTGTCCTTACTTGTCCTTACCTCAAAGCAACCAGAATATAGTTTAGAATCTAACTTGCATGGTGACTGGAAGGCATCTGATCTGGCATTTACTGAGGTGTAACTAAACATGAGTTGTAGAAGATATTTCTCAGCAATGCCAGTTGTGCCTTTTTAGTGGGATTTTAGTCCAAGTTCTGACCCCCCATCTTTTTCTGTGGTTTAGCTTTGGGTTGACATCAAGCCAGAAGGAGCATGTTTCCCATGATTTAAAAAAAATGTAAAAGAATGTCTATTTTTCTTCTATTTGTTTTCAAGAAAAAAACAAAACTGATGAAAATCACATTGAAATCTATAATTTAATGTTGTTATTCAATTGTTGGAAGCTTACTGTTGATTTTCTACATGGTCACAAATTGCAAATGACCAGATAAAAAGATGAGAGTTTCATAATCATGCAAGTCATACAAATTACACCTTAATGAAAAAAGATTTCTGCTGCTGAATTAGGCTGTAATTCTAATTGACACAAGTCAGCAACGCCACTGAAAGGTCCCAGTATCCTTCTGCATCTGCTGTTGATCACTACCCTCCCACTGCTATTTCTGTAGTGCTGGTGAAGTTATTCATGTGAACTCTCTTACAAATGAGATCAGAGAACTCATAGACACTTGGGCTGATACAGTCATTTAGCTTGGAAAAGACCCTTGAGATCATTAAGACCAGCCATTAACCTGGCACTGCCATGTTCTGAAGCACCACATGTAGAATGTCTTTTATATAGGTGGTGACATGAAGGCAGGAGCAGGCAGTCTACAGTGGTAGCTGGAAGATTGCTTTTGCTGGCATGAGTTCTGTCTGATCCCTACTTAAAGTGCCTATGAAATGACAGTTAGATTTGCATATCTGCATGTTAGCTTAAATTCTTCTCATACTGTGGCTTGTAAAGATTGTATCTCCATGAAATTGCAATTTACCCAGAATGTTTTGCAAGCCTGTCCCAAAATATTAATCCTGGTACCAGCTGAATCTTGGTTTCAGTCTCAGGTCTTCACTCCAGTTTGGACATGATCTGAACATCCATTGTTTGATCTAATATCAGTCTTTAACCTTCAGACACGCAGAAAAAATGCTGGGTAGCTGAGTGTTCAGAGGGTTCAGTGTCTGCTGCTAGACAATCAGGATAACTCTGATTATGATACTTGATTTACTGCTTCTTGTTGGAATTGTATAGACATTCTGATTATGAACAAGCTCTGAACAGCTGTGGCACTAAAAGAGATGGGCAGACACAGGAGGCAGAGCCAACACATGGTGCTTGATGTAATTCCCTGAGACTGTTATTGATATATTCTTTAGCATCATTCACTTTGAAGAAGGTAATTGAAAACAATGCTATTTTAAATATCTACAGAATTAAGTAACAAGCATGCTTGTATCTTTGGAGTTACTCATTTCTTGAAAAATAAGTTCCCAAGCGCTTTTAAATTTGACACAAACACAGTCAGTAAGTAAAAAAAAAATGATACCCCCTTAAAAATGTATTAATTTGTGCTCAATTTTCCAAAGTTCACTAGTTTTTCATCTGCATATTTAAAACTTGTCTAACTTTTATGAACTACTGTGTCCTCAGTCACAGGAAAAATTGTACACAACTGTTACAAACAATTAGTCTCTAAATATTTTTAATGCCAAGTGGGAAATGAATAATGAAACGAAGAAAGTACATTTCTTGAACATGACTTACATTAGGCTTACACCCACACTTTCCTTAAATAACTCTAATAGTGGAACTCTAGCTATTTACTTTGTAAATCTCAGCCCACACCAATTGTTCTTAGGATTGATAAAGTCCTTCCATTTGGGGACAGAAGTGACTTTACAAATATGGTCAGATGACAACAAGTAGATATGTTTAATGATCTTGATATCAGAGATGCTAATCCTGAGATACTGAAGTTTAAGTGACACTCCCAAGGACAAGGAAGAAGCCAATGAGAGATATGAGATACCCAGAGTTCCTGACCTCTCTGTCCTGCTCACTAATCACAAAACCATGTCTTGTGTGTACCTCAGAGATTTTACCATTGCTGCTGGGGAACTGACTGCTCAGAATTGTCTCTCTACTCGGCTCTTTCTGCAAAATTCCCCCTGTAGCAAAGCTTTTAAGGTGAATGATGAAAGGGTCAGAATCAAATTTCTACCACTTTAGCCTTTAGGAAATGCAAGAGGTCTGTTCCTGCTGGGTGGGTCACTGTTAGACACTTGTAAGAGCATCAAGTCTCCTTCCCTTTGGCACCTCTCCAACAGCAGGTATCTAGTATAAGGCTGTTAAGGCTGAAGGACCTGGGCACTAATGAAAATTTTATTGCTGGGCACAGGTACCAGGTAGACTGTGTGTGCTCCAGTGATTTCTGAAGTGCCAGAGATGAGCATATTTTGACAAGCCACAAAGTATATGACACTCTGGGAAACAATTCACAAAATTTACACAAACCTTCAAGCTGCTTTAGTTTTGTTTTCCAACAAAGAATTAGGGGATCATAGGGAACTCTCTTATGCCTCTCTCTTAATTGAGAAAGGAACTAAATCCATTGTCTATGAAAGAAGTTCCATCTACTTATGTCAACTCATCTGTATTCCAAATGCATTCCACATATGGTCCTTTATTTTTTCAGAGTTCCCTGGAATTTAGTTCAAGTCTAAGAACAAAGATCAATTTCTTGAATTTCCTAAAACTCATTTCTCTTATTCAGTTGTGAGAGTTCTTCAGAACTTTTTGACCTGTATTGTCCCTGTGTGGTGCTGGAGACCTTATCTTGGCTCCTTGAAGGGAAGAGAGCCAAAGTTCTCTCACAAGTAAATCTTCTTGTTTCATTACTATCTGTAATACTATTTTTCATTTCTTCACGACCACATGGTGATATAAACATAGAAAAGTTCAGCTCACCTCAAGATCACCTTGGCTTAAGTATGTAGAATTAGGAGAAAAGTCTTGAGTTGCAGCAATCCTCTTCATCCCTTGTTTAGGTAGTCAGACCACATGACCTGTTCCAGAGGGTTAAAGCCTTTAAAAATTCCTTATCCATTCTCAATCTTGCTAGAGTTGATGCAGAACTTTGTAAGTCTAATGATTCTTTTTAATTTCTTCACTGCAGTCACTGCTGCTAACTTAGAATGGTGTGAAAATGCTTAAGCTAATTTTAAAAAAGGAGTCTTTGAAACAGTCTGTCTGGGCAGTGATGCTCAACATGGGCTCTCTTAGTTTGCTTCTCAGCAAAGGGACATATTTAGCCATCTCTATAGCAAGAAGATCAGTTCATATGACCACATCTGTAGAATGGAACTTGGTGCTGAGGAGTCCACATCCACATAACACTCTGGGATTTTGTCTACTCTCTTGATTGAGTCTAATTGTGTGCACTAAATTTTCATTAGTGACTGCACCTCACCAGGTGGACTTTTATCACAAATTCCAGATTAATTTAATCTGAAAGAAATCCACCTAATGTTCTCTAAACCATTCTGTGAGGTGAAGCCACTGAATCAGGAGATCTATTCTAAAATGGATCTGAATCTAAGCATTCATGTAAACACATCTGCATTCTCAGGCTAAACAAGCCACATGACCTTGTGTGTGAGTACAGACAAACCAAGATCACCCTGGCCATGATCTGAATGGGCCAGATGTGATACAGCTGTGGTGTGGAAGCAGAGTGCCCTGATCAGGCAATTACACTCTAAGGAGAGCTCAATTCTGTCTCTATCTTCTCTTAGTCTTGTTCTCAGTCTCTTCTAAAATGAAATCCATTCTCCATGCCAAAGTGTGAGTAATTTTCCTGGCCTGTACCAATTTTATTATGTCTTTCTGGAACGGGGATAAACAGAACTGGACATGCTACTCCAGATGAGGCTCGTGTGTGGAGCTTGTAATTTAGATTCTGCAAACGTTTGTTGACATCACTACATCACTTACAGGCCGCTCCCATTTCAAGGCTATTTCAGCAATTGCATCAGATAGAAATTTAGCCATCAGCTACAAATAAGACAGGCAGACACTACAGACCTGGAATAAAAACTGAGAAGCACTCTATACCACAGCTCACCAGCCTACTCCAAGCATCACCCAGACAAAATTGCATCTGTAGTTAGAACTGATCCATAGTCAAGACCATATGAAATAGCCAAGGTGTATTTTCTATGATCTATAACTCTTTTCATTGTAAGAAAGATGCAGAGGGAAACTTGCTGGGAAAAGCAGGTGGATGTGCTGTTATGACCCCTGTAATGTACACTTTAGAACTCTTTTCCTCCAACTGCTTAGATCTCAACACTTCCTGGAGTTTGAAATGGGCCATTGAAAGGCCAATTAGGACTCTGATGGGGCAATTAGGTTTATGAACATGAATATTCTGTGGCTGCACCTTTTCTTAGAATTTCTATTGTCTAATGGACCCTTCATCCCTGCCCACATAAACTATTACTTTGCATTTATGCACCACAGGCAGAAAACTTAACTATCAGCGGGAGAGAAAGCAGATGGGAGAGAATATGTCTAGTTCAAAATAAAAGATTGAAAGGACAAAGAATAATGTAAAAACTTCTATTTTTGACAGCAATACGTCTCAAATACAAGAAAGACTTAAAAGTTGGAAGGCAGCACACTCCCAAACACTTCACAGTTGCTGTCATTGGGCACTTCATATCAGAAATATGAATCTGACTGACATTTGTGGGAGTAGCATTCACAGGAAGGATTGTAGTGAGCAGTAGCTTTGATTTGGCATATCTATACTGCTCCATAAAGTGCACTATAGATGTTCCCAAGCCAGCTTCTCATATGGTTTCAGGATAATGCTGTGTCTTTGACAATTAGCCATGCTGAGAGGCAGCTATTTTTTGGGGTCCTGTGCTGTGTAAATATAGTTCTTCTGCTTGTAGGACCTGAGCTGGGATGTCAGTGACAGGATATTTTTTCTTACAGTGGACTTGGGTAACATCCAAAGGTGTAGTATTGCACTGGAAGGTGTGGATATGTCATCAGCTGGTGATGCTGAGAATGAGAAGTTTGTTTCACCACCTCATGTCTTATCTTCCCTTTATTTTTTTCAACATAAAGAGGACCTTAGGTCTCCGAGTGGTTTTACCTAATTTTGAACTAACTCAAACATTTTGGGTTCAAAAGTTTACCTTCAGAGTTACTAGTTTGATGTCCTACCAGGATGAAACTGAGGTAGAAGGCTCAGAAAGAATAACTTCCTATAAAAAGAAAAAAAGAAAAAAAAAGAGAAGGGCTCAGTAAGGATGGTGCAGAATTACAAACAAATGTTGAGATGAGCAGAATGAGAAAAAAATAATCAAATGGTAATGGAAAAAATAATATACTAAATGCAATCCATATGGCCAAGGCAAGGGGCAGCCTGGCTCTGAGGACAGTCTGCAGCATGCTGGCTTTTTTTCATCTTGAATTGTGTATCACTGTGGGTTGTTTCTTTTTTAATTGAGTAATTGAATCATGGCGGAAAAAAAATAGAAAGGCTCACAACCTTACAGCTCTCAGCAAATAGTTTTAGAGAGTCAGAGAAATCTCTGCCATTCTTTCTTTGATTCCCAGCCGCCTCTTAGAAACTTTATTCCCACATTGGTGATGGGGTGAGAGCACATGTGCTCCGTGTTGGACCATGGCCAGTGGTATTCAAACTGGGCATACTCATTGCCAGAGCTGCTGAGAACCTGTGGTGACATTTTTTGAAGGGCAAGACGTGTCTCAGAGTTCAGGGAATGGGTGGATTATCTGTCACTGTAAGTGTGCATGTGATCTAAATAATTATTTGGCTTCAGTTTGCAACCTGTGCTGAGCTGTCGGTTCATTGCTTTGATCTCTGAACTGAGGAGTCCATCTTCAGAGCTTGAGACATGCCCTGCTTCTGTCTGCCACATTTTCACATCCATATTCTGAATTAAAGGGAAGCTCTTAAAAATAAGAAATGTTTAGATGCTTTGTAGTTGTCTGTACCATAAAATGAACTAAACTTCCATGACCTTCTGGGTCTTACACAAAGACCCTTGAAGTAGGGTTAGCCTGAGGGGTGGGTTAGCTGGGCGGCTGCCCGGCATGTTTAAGACTAGAGTGCACGACTGAAATTCTAGGTTAATGTTTATCCCCAATCAATTAGTGATTTGGAAAGGCATGAAATTCTGACTTGCCCTGGGCACTATTTGACTGAAGGCCAGCCATGGCTGGGAGCCCCAGAAGGTTGCAGATCTCGGCTCTGTGGGAGGCCCAGCTATACAGCAGCAAACAGACTTGCCTCCAAAGACCCTCAGTGCTCTCTTCAAAAGAATTTTCCATCCTCCACCTGTGGCCATGAAAGAGGGTTGACAGATGGACTGTTGTAATGGGCTGTTGTGTAAATAGCATGCATTTAGCAGAAATGCTGAGGGTTTGTATTTCCAGGGGAGTTACATGGATTTACATCGTTGAGGAGGGCTCTAGAAGAGCCACTGCAGACCTGCTGCATGAATCCCCTGCACAGAACAAAGTATTTTCTTTTTCTCAGTTAGTTGGAAAGTAAATACATTGGAAAGTAAATACAGCAGTTCAGAGGGGGGAGGGAGGAAGGGAGAAAGAAAGGAAGGAAGGAGGGAAGGAAGGAAGGAAGGAAGGAACAAGGAGATGCTTTGAAATATGTGTGGACATGGATATTAATGGTCACTTTTTAATAACTTGGCCTTTCAAGCTTCAAATTTGCAATGGCATTTGCACTCATGTCCAAAGGTTTTGGAAGATTCTGTCTTATCCTTTTCTTTCTTGTATCCATGTACAGAATAATCAGGGGTATAGTAAACTGGGAAATTAGGAGCACCAGAGTAGAGAGGACTGTCAAGTGTGTGTTGATAGTATGGAAGGAAAGGTGAAGTAAATGTGTGGACAAGAGCTATAAAACTGACTGCAGATTCATGGGAACCTGAAGGTTGGAAAGGGAATCTGAGAAACAGCAGAGAAAATTGCAAAAAAGAGAAGGTGAGAGGAAAGAAAATATGTCATTTTGACAAAGCAGTGAGGATCTGAGAAGATGATCTCAAATAAAAATGTGCGGAAGTATAGAGATGAGCTGGAGTAGCAGAAGTACTGTAGGGGCCAGTCTGAAAGATGCTGATGAGAAAACAGGAGAGGTGGTGAGCACTGGTCCCTGGGTGACCTAACAGGCAGGTAAGGATGGTTGATCATTTGCTCCACTGCTGGCCTGAGCAGTGTGTCAGCTGGCAGGGCTGGGAGCTGGGAATATAGCATTGACAGGGGGATGAGCAACATGTGGTTTCACTGGCAAAGGATAGCTGTTCCCAGGAGACTTCAAAAATTTTGATATATATAGAAGCAGGTCTGGTTCTCAGGCACCAGGCCAGAATGTGAGAAAAGTCAGTACACATGTCCATGTTAGTACTCCCTTCTAATGGGGACCCAGCCTCTGTGAAAACTCATGCTCTCGGGTCTGCCCAGAGCAGCTCCTGATTTCTGTCAAGCAAGTTCAGTGTGGGGCCACCAGAGATAAAAGTGTCCCTCATCTTTTCTCTGCAATAAGCCCATATTTCTGTTTCCAGCTCAGTATGATATACTCTGTCTGACAGTATGGAACAATCACAGTCAGCCAGACGGCACGGGGACAGTCCATAGGGCTATTTTTGGAGGATTAGAAAGTTTGCTGGGATCTATACCAAATACCAACGCGTTCAGCCTGTGAGGAAAGTTAGTGCCACTCACCTCAGGTGCCTCTACTTTTCCCAGCCTTCTGGGCTGGTGTTTTGCGCAGCAAAGTGTTGGCTTTGTGTGAAATAGATGGGTTGTTAATGACCTTCTCATTCTATTGACTGTGCTGACAGCAAGAGCACCCTGTTTCCTGGGAAGATAGTAGAAGGCATGGTTCTTGTAGTGGATTCCTATTTCAACCCCCATAAGTGGAAGTCAGGTGAACTGATGGGACAGTGAACTGCTTTTGAGTGGATGAGAGATGAGTCATCTCTTGAAACTGTCATCAAATTAGTGTGGAATCAGTGTGAGCAGGTCCTGTAGGGGAAGATGGGCTCAAGGAAGAGGTCTGATGTCTAAAATCTAAGGTTTTTGTCTTCCTGGGCACCACACTGCAGTTCCACTGCAGCTCCCAAATCAGGAAAGAGTATCCCTATTAAAGATAATTTTACTTCTGTGTAATCTAGTGAGCAATTTGTGCTCAAACACACAAAAAAGAAGTACAGTCAGTGTTGTTGTTGATTTTGTTCCTGATTCCAGTCAATTGTTAATAATCATGTTGTCATTTTTTTTAAAGAGTTGGCACCAAAACTTCATTCATTCCACTCAGAAAGAACCACCACCAACTTATTACAAAACCTATCATTATCTCACAAAGTCGTATTCTTGACATCTGTTAAGTAAAGGTTTATTTTACACTTCAAAAGTCAATCTGCACAGCTGACTAAACTTCTTCAGAACTGTACAGTCTGCTCCTGTCAAATATTTGGGAAAACAAAGGTGGTTTAAGAAAAATATTTGTTTTAATGGGGAAAATGAGTTGCTTTTTTTCTATACACGGGAAAATGTGACTTACTGTTCTTAAAAACTGAAGTAGGGGTTGGAAAAAAGGAAGATTTCCTATCTGCTGTATTTGATTTTATCATGATCAGAAAATGACAGCAGAATTGCTTCTCTGTATTTCATTTCAAGCTCTGCACTTTATATTTCTTAGCTATAACATACTAGAAGGTTGATGAGGGTCAAGAAAGGCTCCTTGATAGTTTGCAAAGGAAGTGCTTGAAACTATTTGAGTTTGATTTACAACCAAGTCTATGCTACATGTCAATTTTGGCTTCACCCATAGACCTGCTTACACCATTAACCCAGGTGCAAGAAAGTAATATATTTAATTAAACACCTTGGAAATGACACTTAGAAATGCAAAAAGGGCTGAAAGAACTTTCCAGGTTTTCCAGTAGTTGATACCACCCTACTTATTCCTATTTATTTACTTGTGTCTAGAAAATAGGATCCTCTCACCATGGCATTTACTACACAGTCTTTTGTTGAAAGCAATGATTCAAGTGCTACTGTAGACAACTCAGATCATTTTTGTTCAGCTCAGAACAAATCACAACAACATGGTGAAATATATGCATGCACCTTTTTTATTCTACATTTTATCCTTCTGACAGTTTTGGACACATTATACCATTATTAGAGAACAAAGAAAAAAATGAATCTCTTGAATGATTGTTATTTGGGAATATCTTGTCACAGAAAATGCATTAAATAGAAAACTCTATTTCCACAAAATTAAAAATGCTAATTTCAGTTTTATCAGTTTACTTCTCCCAGGAAAAAAATAATAAATAAATCTTGTATTGTCTCAGAACTCAGGAGATCTGGAGAATGGAAACTCCAGATATTTCTCTGGAGAATGGAAATTCCAGATATCTCTCATCTGTGCAGTCACTCATCACAAGCCAGGAAAGGAATCAATTTACCAGTCAGTGGCCAGAGTCACAGCAGATAGATTTCTGATGATCATTGAGATAAGGAAAGGATACAGAAAAAACAGTTAATAAGAGCCTATCTTTACTTTAATATGAAGAAATTTTGATTGCTTCTAGACAGGTAGTCTAAGAGCTTATCTTCTGCCTTCAGGTCAGCTTTGGGTCAACTTTGTTGGTAACTGAATTGCAGCTTAGTGAAGTACATTGAGTCTGGCACAAATAAGCACAACTCATCAGTAGAGTTAAGCCCTGAAAAGAATGTTTTCTTGGGATTATGCTGGTGCAGTCCAAGGGAAAAGGGCAGGGAAGCCATGTGTGACAGAAAGCAGTCACACTTCATATATGCTACTGGACTTGCAATGTGAGTTCCAAAGGGATCATTTTGAATTTCTGTGAAAGAAATAAGCAAGATTGTTTTTTTTTTTCTTTAGCCTAATCATACAAATCTGGAGTATTAGCTATAGCTATGAGTATTAGATGTGATAGATCATCTCTGGTGCTCAGATCCACTAATTAGCTCCATAGGTCTTTCAATAGCTGTGCCTTAAACCTGAAGTATATCTATGATTTCAAGTGTAGGATTCATTTTGCATTAATTGAGCCATTAAAAAATGAGGCATCTAATCTGAATTGATTCTTTATTCATCTCCTATAGTCATTGGAGCAAAACATATGTGCAAGGTGTCAGTTATATGATGGTTGGAGTGACTTGCCTTGTTACAGGATCTATTGCTTCATATTCATTGCAGAGTGAGCAGAGCTTAGAGCATGCTACATCTTAGTCAACTCAAATTGAGTTGAGGGAAGGAGCTGCTTACCTCATTCTCCCTTTCTGAGGATCTTCTACTTTATGTGGCTGGCTTAAATATTCACTGAAAAAGAGAGAAAGCAAGTAACTAGCAGCATGATTTGAGCTACGAAACGAACTCACATATTGTAATGTTTTACTATTACACATTCCTGTAATATTAAACTCTGGGATTCAGAGTTATGTCTCTTACTCAATTTCATTGCTTAAATGGGCCAGAGAAAGTGAAAAAACTTCAATATGTGGGGATAAGAACAATTCTTCACAAACTCCCTTTATGGTTATGGCAACTTACAGGGTTGGGAAGATAGGGATTAAATTCATTAGACAGAGAAGGAAATTGAACTCAGAATTCCATATTGTAGATGGGTGACCCAACCCCTGGAAGTTCTAGAAATTAGGGATGAGGAATAATATAGTTTCCTTCTCCATCTGGTTTTAAAAGGAAACTGTTATAGAAACAGTTTTTTACCTAGCTTTTAGAGACCAACCAATGATGGGAGAATGAGTGCCTAGACCCTAGGGATTGAGGACACAGGATGTGCAACTCCTGCTTTTATTGTAATTTCTTACTATCTGATTTAAGAAACTCCAATTCAGCAGACCATGTTTTAGGCAGAACTTCTTCCAGGATTCTATTTTTCAGTACCTAGGAAATATATTAAACCTTGATGTGTAAATGAAAGACTAGATGCCACAGTGTTCTGAAGTGCAATGCTCTTAGTAATCTAGGTAGTAACTTTCCATCAGTTTATTTTTAATTTAATCATATGGCATAAGTTATTGTGCCCTACTGTCCACTACCATTTTCCAAATCAATTTTATGTCAACTTGGGGCAATTTGGTTACATTTCGGGTTATTACACTTCTATCTATTGCAATTCAGGTCTGGAATACTGATTATTATTTATATTACTTTTATAAGGTCTTGGGAAAAATTGTTTTTAAAAAAGTGATAGGAATTTTCTTTATCTACTATTACAGTATTATCAGTGGGACACAGGCTTTGGCTATATCCATGTATTTCAGATTTAATGCATCCTTTTACATGCTCACCTATGTTAACATTATGTATTTAAATTATTGTTAAAAATAAACATGCTCATGTAGATCAATGAGCTTTCCTTATAGGGAAAAATTGATTGTCTGGAAGCCCCTAAGGCTTAAATATGCCTACTTGGTTAGTATGATCTGTAAGTGTATGATTGAAGTGTTTACACTCATACCTCAGTTATTTCACTTGTGTAAGGTAGCCTTTTCACTATGATGGTTGTATTACAGCATATGACAAAAATCTGAGATAGGTTTAATATAAGTTAGAATCAACTTAATATAAAATGACCCACAGAATTTCCACAGGGACAGAACGCAGTCTTCCAGCAGCTGGCAGAATAATTCCTTATGAAATGATATCAATTGGGACACTGCAACTTCCAGAAGAGCGTAATATATTAAATGTCAGTCAATATGAGTTTATGAAAATAGTTCTTGTCAAACCAAGCAGATGTCTTTCTCTGATGGGATTACAAGCTGGGTTAATAAAGGTAAATAGCATCGATACAACACACAGATTTATGTCAGGCATTCATCTGAGTGCCCAGCAAACATTTCTTTAAGACACTGTAATGACTAAAAATCAACACAGCACACATTGAGTTTATTAGAACCGGCTAACTGGTAGGTCTCAAAATGTAAACAGGGAATTGTAACTGAACAAATATGGTTTTTATGATCCTTGGAAGAATGAGACAGAGTTGAGCTGTTATATCTTCTTTATATTTTGCATCTGTATAGCTGTTACTGCATTAGTATGTTCAGTTTTGGGGTTCACCACCTTTCAAAGTCATCTCCAAACTGGAGAGGAGAGAGAAGTAATTTGGTGGAGAAACAGAAGAATAGTTAAGGGACAAGAAAACAGGGGTAGTAAACTAAATGACTTCAATCTGTTCAGTTTATCAAAGGAAAGGGTAAGAGATGACATAATCAGAGTTTATAAATATCTCCATGGAGGATCTACATTTGATAATAAGAGGTTCCTCAGTTCAACAGACAAAGACATAAGATGCAGTAGATGGACAATGAAACTTGGAAAATTCAGATTTGAGGGTAGTATTTTTATAAAGATGGTGATTAATCTCTGGAACCTCTGTCTATGGAAATCTGTAACTCAGAAGAGGATGTCTTTCAGAAAGACTGGATTAGATTAACAAGGTGATCCCTCATGGTTTGATAATCTAAGAAACATTTGGGTGACTTAACTGTTTTGTCTGTCTGTGTTGAAATAGATATCTGCCATTTGTGTCTTTACTATTTTATGCTAGCTCAAAAGTGGTAGCATGGACCAAAAACCCTCCTTCAGATGAGAACGTGTTTATATGTTGGTGCACTTTGTGGGTTGCCATAAAACATAAACTACTCCTTTAAGTAGTTCAAAATGAAATACAGTCTCTGGCAGCAATGGGATGTACACAGCTGTAGCATGTGTGCCTGTCATGTCATACCCCTAGCAAACATTCAGATCCTGGCATGCATTTTCTTAACATAAATAGTTTAGAGAACATGTTCATGCTCTGAGAGAGAGAAAAATTGCTCAGTCTACTGTAGTAACCCAAACCAATGGGGATTTAATGCCCTCTTTAGAGAAGCAATCTCAATGACACTACTCAACTGGCTTAGTCTATCATTCCACAGCTCTCAGAAGCAGCTCAATGACCTGGTCAAAATTTGGATGACAAGCTGCCCATATGTAATGCCAGCCTGTGTGCCATGTGATGAGGGTAAACAATCACTGTATTGGAGAAAAATGAGATTAAAAGTTATGTTTCAATCATGGAATTATGTGTGTATTTTAATGACTGAGAAAAACAGATTTGAGAGAATCTTTCTTGTTGCTCCTCCTCTTCAGTGGTGCCACAGGGAGGGAAAGAAGCCCTCATCCAGCCAGCTGGCCTTGCTCATTGCCAGCTCCCCCCATTCACACAGCTTCACACCTGAGTGCTCCAACCTCTGCTTTGTTAAGTATTCTCCTATCACTCTTAACCCTGTAATGGTTAGAAAAGAAGACACATATTAATTTTTTTCCTTTGAGATCACTCCTGGACTCTTGGTCATATTCTAATTTACTTCACTGCATCTTCACTCTACATTCTTCCTTGAGTTTTAATTGGTTGCATTATTTCTTTGTATTTTATTCCACGATAACATGTAGAAAAAGAATGTTGATGTTTCGAAAGAAAGGATCAACCATTACACGAATTACAAGGATGACTCTCGTTTCTCCAGGATATAAATCAAATCACATTCTTTGGGATATAAATCATACACCAAATGTCTGAGACTTAAAGGAGAAAGTTCCCTCACCAATCTAGTGTTGCATCATTGCCTATTATGGAAGTTTTACATCTTCCTCTGAAGCATCTGGTACTGGTACCATTAGTTTGATCTGGAACAATGATTTCTGTGCACTTTTGTGGAGCATTCCTGCTATAGTTCAGCAGCTGCTTGATTCCATCTCGTACAGGGCAGCCAGATGGCCCACAGCTTTAAGGCTGTCCCACTTTTCAGCATCCTATTCTGAATCTCTTGCTTGCCTAACCTTATATTTTGACACACTTATGCTATCTAATGTCTTTCATGTTGGGACATGAAGCTACCCACAATGTGATTGTGACACAGGGGAGACAGGTCACAGTCAGGGAATTTTTAGAAACCTGGTACTCAGGAAAACCTACCTCTAAACAATACTGCTTTTAAACTAACTTCATATCCTGTTTTATGTCTTTCATACTGTGAGGAGAGATACATGTTGTAAATAACAGTCATGACAACCATGATTCCTTTAATTAATTTTGTAAAATATTTTCTATCCCAATCCTTTGTTTTCAGTAGTTCATAACTTCATAAAGCTTTCACTTATTGATTGTGAATAAGGGAAGGAAATGAAACCATCTTAGTTTATTTTCCTGTATTACTACTTTTAGTTGTTGCAAATGGGTCTCCTCCCCAGATATCTGTGGAAAAGCCCCTGCCTTTGCTGTAGACATTTTGAATTGGATTTTTATTTTTTGAAGCTTAGAGCATGTATACAACTCACGTTAGAAATACTGAGTGGATTTTTCAGGAAATGTGATAGGTGAAGAATAACTGCAGGTGTCATCCATGATGTGTATCTTAGATGTCCTAGTATGATTAATGTGACCTAGAGAGTTGTCCTGAGAGTTTGGTAAAAGATTTAACCATAGGGTTAAACTTTAGGACCAATGTATTAGCTGTCAGCTTATAAATTGTGTCATTAGACACAAGAAAGGTAGAAAGACATAAAGTGGGGGTCAGAATAACAGAAGTAGTTTGATTCTGAACTAATAGTACCAAGTTTTTTTACAGTAGATGGTTTAGTAATCAATATGGTGATTGAAACCTACTCAAATACAGACAAGCAAAAGAGGCTGTATGAATTGCTTTCTAACAAAACTCATTTTCACTGACTAAAGGGAGATTTGAATGCCTGCATCAAGATATCTAAAATGTAGAGACACACTGCAACTAATACACATTTTGATTCACATTTCTTTCACCTTCTTCCTCGTAAGATCCCTGGGTTAACATTTTTACAGTCCAATTAGTCTTCTTCTCCTGCCTTTGTTGTTTTTTTAAGATAGAATCTCTTATGATACATGCATGACAATTTTTAATCCATGTATTGTTTAATTTTCTTTCCTTATCTTTTTTCTTATTTGTCATCTGGGGCACTACACACAATGGCCAAGAAGGCTTAAGAGTGTGAGTGTAACAGTCAAAGTCAATGATTGCAAGGTTGAACTTGCTCATTCACCTCACCATTGAGGCAGAGGAAGAAGATAAACTTCCATGTTTGACAGCAGCATCAATTTATGCTCTTCCTTGCCTCACTGTTTAAAAATAGTCCAGTTTAAAATTAAAGCTCAATTTTCCAATCTAGGCCACTGTGTCATCCCAGTCCAGTTCATGGATAGCTTTTCCATCCATGCTGAGGATGTGCAGTGGGTACAAGTTGGTTAAACTGGCACTGTCTCAGAGATAAATTTCAAAAATGACCTGAAAAAGAAAGTAGGCAGTAAGGTAAGAAAATATGCTGATGATAGAAAGTTATTCAGACTTGTAGGACAAGGGCAGACTGTGAAGTTTCACAAAGACTGTGTGACTGAGCAGTAAGGAGACAGATGAAATGCAATGTAGATATATGTAAAGTGATGCACATAAGGAAAAGCATTCCCAGCTCTACTTATTAAATGACCTCTGAGTTATACCAGGATTTGAAAAGATCCAGAGAAGGGCAACAAGGATGATCCCCTTTTTTACTGAAATATTTTCTGCACAAACAGCAGCTGCATAGGCTGGAGCTCCTCAGCCTGGAAAAGAAACTTAGGGAGGATTTGGTAAAGCTCAGTATAATAATCATAGAATCATAGAATCATAGAATAGTTTGGGTTGGAAGGGACCTCAAAGATCATGGAGTTCCAACCCCCCTGCCATAGGCAGGGATAATGGGTGACATGAAGATTGACAACTCACTTTCTTTGCCAGAACCAGGAGCTGAGTTCATCATGTGCATGCATAAGGGCTAAGTTCAGAAAAGGATGATTCTCCATGTGCAGGTTGATGGACCTCTGGAGCAGCTTGGCAGGGTAAGTTGTGCAGAAAATTGGCATGATATCAACAGGCAGCTGGACAAATACTTGTAAGAATTTAACTGTGAAGATTGCTAAATAGGCAAATCTCATTGAGAAGTGAAAATCCTTGAGCAGAAAATCGTTCCAGTATGAATATGCAAAGCATTACATCTGCTTGCTCTTCCTTGGGTTTTTACCTGTAGATACTGAGGAGCACAAGATACTGAACCAAGTGGACTGTTGGCCTAAGCCAGAGCAACTAATTTTACATTTATCTGACTATGGGCTTGTGAAGAATTTTTCTCTTTAGTTGTGTTTTGTAGTAGTCACTGTGCTGGCAATCATCCAAATATGTAGTCAAGTGATAGTCTTCATCTCCAAAAATCTTATCTTAATGGCAAGGTATATCCTGCATCAGGATATGTGGGAAGAAGCCTAAACCAAAGGACCAGTTCAGCAAGTTTTTCCACACTCTGCCTTTACCATGTACAAATATGAGCCATAAGATAATTAGCTGTTAGAATATGTCTATAACTGCATTTTGTTGAGGACTTCTTAATAAATTTGTTACTTTTAAGTTTTTTACTTCATTCTTACAAATCTCTATAAAGACTTTCATACTTAAGAAGCTTTCTGATAGGTTTGTGAATGCACTGAGGGGGGAAAAAGCACTCTAGCTAAAAGCAAATATGATCACTTTCAGGCAATTCACCACCTCAAATTATCCACTAAGGTTCTTTCAGAATAATTTTGAGAAAGATTCTATTCTGGCAGAAATAAACTGTGGCAATGATTAGAAAGCAATGATTCTAGACTTAAAGTTTTCTAATTAGAGCAATGAATATGAATATGATATAATGTAACACAGATTACATGATTAACAAGGATGCTAGTATCCCTATATAACTATACATGAGTGTTTGCATGAGTTGATCTATTTGCATGTACTTAAGTATTATTTTTACACTGACAAAGAATATCCATGTGTGAGCACTCATGTCTTCCTACATATGGCTACATATCCAATTTTCTATTTTCTTTCTTTTTTCTAAGATTTAATTTCCTTCTGCTTCCTTCACATACTTTTTTTTTAAAGCAAAATACTATTATGTTTTACAAGTCTTACAGGATTTTCTTTCCAGGTCATTTTGGGAGGAATAATCAGCCAAATCATTCTGTGAGATTTAAAACTCCCAATATCAAAATAAACGTCAAAGAAAACTGAATGGGGAAGCAAAACAGTACTGTAACTTTTGTCCTCAGATCAGCATTTTTGCTGTCCAAGACTTCCTGAGTGGTAAAATAGCTCAGCCACCCATGCAGTCAAGTCAGAGGGCAGAAAATTTTTATATTACTCAGATTTCCTCAAGGGGATGACCATGCTTTGACCTCTTTGCATTCTGTAAAGCTCTGTGACTCAGAGACGTTATGATGCTACTATTTTAAAGAGTTTCTCCAGTGAACATGCAGGCTTGCCTCTGCAACATTTTTCAGCACAGGTTAGGTTAAAGCATCTTGACAGGTTCTTGCTAGGTCATTCTTGGACTCCCAGTGTTAACATATGATTAGCTCTAATAGTCTATTTTAATGTCCAAACTGTGCTTTACTTATGTAACTTGACGCACTTGAGTAGCCCCACTCTGATGTAAATGAATGGCTCTGCTTACAGAGTCATCCCATCTGTTTTTTTCTAGTACAAGGCTGGTAAGTCTTTTTTAATTAATCTGAAAAAAAAAAACTTTGGGGCTTGTAAAACTGCAACATGTTCTTGTTAAAAAAAAAAAGAGAGAGAGAAAAAAAAGCTGTGTGTCTGGGATATAGACCGCAGATATATTAAAAAAAGAAAAAAAATAAAGTAGGTGAGCAAATCACTGATGTTAAATTTATCCCACATCCTGGGCTGAAGATTAAAGTCTCCTAAGATTAAAATTATAAATAAACAAATGTAAATGTGAATTTCAAGATGAGATCTTTTTGTGACAAGTGCTGTTAGCTAAAATGCACAACTTTTCAGTATTGTCCTGATGTACTTCATTCTGTTGCCTTCTATTTTCATGAGTTTGTTACTTAACAAATATAGTTATGCACATAAAAGAGAATATTTAGAAATATACAACAGATTTTTCTTATATCATATGTAACTAAACTGTGGGTAGCAGAAGAAGCTATTTTCACAGTTTAAGAAGAAGGACAACTTTTGCAGTTGACATATAGGTACATGGAGGACAAGGATGTGATTTGAAACAGCCAGCAAGATTTTACCAGTAGTAAGTGCTGTGTGATCAACTTAGTGTCCTTCTATGATGAAGTAACTACATTAAAGGACAAGGGAAGAGCTATGGATGTTTTCTGTCTAGACCTGTGTAAGGCCTTTGAAATGATCCCCTACAATATCTTCTTTAAAGTGAAGTGGATTTGATTGGTTGACTGTTAGGTGGGTGAGGAATTGCTTGGGTGCAACCACAGAGGGTAATGGTCAATGGCTAAGTGTCCAGATGGAGACTCCTGACAAGTGGTGTCCTTCAGGGGACACTTTCCCAGGCAGCTTCATCTAATGTTTGATAACCCTTCTGCTATAGAATTTTTTCCTAATAGTGATGCTGTGAAAGACAGTCCATGTTCTGTGGACTTTTTGTGGCTCTCACTGATAACATATATTGAAAGGGGAGAAGATCCAGTCCTGACACAATCTTTCTGGGACTACCAGACAGCTTTCTAAAGACAGCTTTCTAAAATTGAATATCAACATTGATAGATTTTTTTAAGGTACTTAAACTGGCATGGATTTCAAGTTTAATAAATGCTGTCCTGCCTTGGTTTATTGCCAATCAACCTGTCCAAAAAATTCCTGGGGACTCAAGAAAGGAAGTTTGACAACTTGCAGAATGCTATTAAGATTAAAAGCATTGTTTAGCATCTCACACAGAGTGAAGATTGCAAGAAAAGAGCATGTTATTCAGTCAGCTTTAGTGGTGGGGGCAGAGAAAGAAAATGCTGCTCAACATTTCCTGAGAGAAGAATCACAGATTCTGCCGAATTCTTTATCTATGGCTGATTGAATTATCCATTGCAAATAGTGTTTGTTTCTAATTTGGCCGTTTTGCAGTTCGTGAATCATTCTGGAAACAATCCTGTTTTCTACAAACACATTTGTTATTTGTGAGTATTCACTGAACAGTTTTATGTGAACAGATTTCAGCCTATTTTTTTTTGTTCTCAAATTGTTGGTGTCATCTGTTCACTGTTTGAAGTGTTTGACTGGTCAACCAAATCACTTAGTATTGTCTGTGCTCCCTGATTGGGTAACTGAAACTTCTAAATACAATTATAATGAATAGCAAATGATGAATAGCAAATAGGGTATAACAAATATTGGATCATCTGAAATTTCATACAGGAGATACATAATTCATGTAACTTTTAGGACTCGAACATTTCCCTGTATAACTGGCAGCTTTCAGAACATCCTAGAACTATGAGTAATATATGTCAGGAATATCAGCAATTGCACCCTTGATTTTTTCAGCATAACATTCAAGATTCAGGACTTCCATGGGTAAAGAAATATTTGACATACAGGCAAAAGCAAATTTATTAGCATTTATGAATGTGTAGATGTGATTCATTGTTATTTTCCACCAAAATTATAAGCATGTCATTAAAGTATGAATGTATGGAAACAGTACATGATGCTTTTCAACAAATAACAGGACATGACTTCTCCATATATACCACAACAGAAAAGAGAAAATTAGCATGGACAGGGAATGTGTTTTAAATTGAGATTTGTGAGGTAGAAGAAAACAGTTCCAGATTGCAGGAACTTCATGACAGAAGATTTTCAACTTCCAAAATGTTTTAATACTGTTTCTTAATTCTCGTGGGGTTTTTTTTTTGACTTCTTCTGTTTTGTTTTCAATGTCTTGATTATTTTTAGTTAATACATTAAAAAAATCTGGATTTGTTAATTTCTTCTTTAGGCATGAAGATGCCAGATACTTATGAATACAGAATGAAGCAGTGAGATTGCATAACTCATTGATTACTAATGCTACTAGTATTTGTTTGAAGGAGAAAACTAGTGATGGTTCATTTTCTAATGTTACTCCATGGGTTGGATCCAGACTGTCAATGTACCTAATGTCTTGATACAGTGACCAAGAGGATGTACTGGTTGTTCTGGGTGCAGCACAGCTAGGAACTGCCCTTCCACTTCTCTGCATCATTACTTCTAACTGTGTCATGCACATGCACATGGAAGGAGGAAACTGCAAAGAGTGCAAGAGCCTTTGGGTTATAAGCCCTTTGAGTCCATCTAGGAGTCACCAGCCAGACCTGCAGGAAGCATTAACTATCTAACCTATTTCCTAATGGGATCAACCAACAAAAAGAATTCAGGATGTCCTATAGCTGGTATTAGCAAAAGCCAGGAGACAAGTTCTGTTTCTCTTTGTGGAAGATGCAGCATTGTCCTTTTCCACTTTCTTTCAATTCTTTCCTCTTTTAATTTTATTTTTCTTTTAATTTTATTTTTCAGCATTAACTGCTATATTTTTTTTTTTCAGAATAAGGGCAATAATACCTCCAAAACCTAAAGGTTTCAGTGAAGTAAGACATACCAAGTCCAGCCCACAAATGTAGCAGACATGGAAACAGGTGTAGGATATCAAGTGATGTCTAGGACTACTGCACATCCAGAAACCATGATAAGGGAAAACGTCATGGATAGACTGACTAAAGTCAGCCTCCTCTCTTGAGATTCCCAGGAGGTGATTGAAAGAGTGTCTCTAAACTATATAGAAGTGAAAGTTGTATATATAATATAGATACCTGGAAAACTGCAGTGTGCTTTTTCAGTCCCTCATCTACTCATTTACCTTTGGTCTAATATGAAGGACAGGCACAGATTCTAATGTAATATACAAAGGCTTTTAAAAAAAAATTGTATATAGTATGAAATAAGTATGAAAATGTCGTGGTCAGCTGATTTGTTTAAGCCTATCAGTGAAAAGGGTTGTATAAAATCAACCCCCTTTTGGCATTATTACTTGGTCAAATGTCAGTGGCCATGCTTTCTGTTTCAGAGACAGGGAACTTTCTGGTTATGTTCTTGGTGTATCTTCTTTACTTTGAAAGATGACTAATCAGAGTGTCTTTCCTGAAGCTCCCAAGCTTCTGCTAAGAAATCACAACTGCCTTTTTGACTGAGATCCATCAGAGACAGTGTTTTCTTCATTTCTTTGGCCATGTCAAATTACTTTGTTCACCCTGATGTCTTTACATTCACTTCAGGTGTGGCAATAACTGTCCACGGTTTGCCTTGTTAACCTTATATCCCTGCAGATATAACCACTCAAATTCTCTGGCTGCAGGTAGCTGCATTTGATTAAGCCTTGCTGTGTGACCCATTGTCTTGGGCAATGGCTTCTGTTGTTCCTAGGTCCACTAAATGTAGTTTAATTAGTCCTTTCCTTAAGGCTGAGCAGTGATTGTTTAGCATGACCATTGTTCAAGACAGTTCAATAATTGGAGACCAAAGAGTCACTTGAGAGCTGCCTCTCATTTTCTTCCAGTCTAACAATATTATTATTTCCTGTCCTTGCCATATGGGCTACATAGAAGAGGGACACATAGACAATTAACTGAGACAAAGGTTTAACTTAAAGTAATAATGATAGTGCATTTAGTGCACTTTCGAACCATGGTTATTACTGAATTATAAATATTAATAATAGTTAAACACACTGTAAATGGTGCAGCCATTAAACATCTGCTACCTCTGTTAGATGGCCTTTTTTAGCTGGAGTGAAATCTCTGCTTTTAGAAGTGCACTGATACTCATGACTTAATGTAAACCAGAGTTCTACTGTCTCCATAATGGAGTTTTGACCTCAATATGGCAAATGCAGCACATACTTTTCAGGAGTTTCTTCTTTTCCAGACTATTGATAGGATTGTTGTTATCAATGAATGTAGAAATAGAAGATGAGACCCACTGATTCTTCCACTGCATGCTCAGGGCTTCTGGTGCAAGTGATGTACCAGTATGTTTTGGGCACAGAAACATGTTTTGGGTGCAGAAACTCCCTCACAGGTTCTTCACAGGAATACATCAATTACATCTCTCTCATTGATACACTGTGGTACTGTGCAGAATACACAACTGAGTCTCACTGTGGCCACAAATTAATTCCTGTCATGAAAACAGTTGTCTATTCTTTGTCTAATAACATGTCAGAAGGTATCCCAAGATCTGATGTTCTTCATATCTACCAAGACAGCTCATGCAAAAATTATCAAAAACTGATTATTCTAAGAGGGATCATTTCTTTATAACATTTTCCTCAGAACTGAAGACTATAAATAGTTTTTTAATCTCTGAGCACATAAATGATCATGCAATTGTCTGTTACTATTAAGAAGTTGAACAACAAGAAGGAAACTTCACTGTAGCAGACTACATTGTTTAAGAGTTTCATTTGGTGTTTTTATCACAGGTAAACAAATGTACCTTGGCTGTATGCCAGTGAAAAAAAGAAAGTAATTTCATCTGCCAGGTCCTTTTCCCAGAATTACTTTTGCTCCAAATCTAAGGCCCAGTTGAGAAGACGTGATTAACTCCTAAGGTCATTTAAGTATCAAACTGTACTTCTGGAAAGAAAAGACTCTCTCAGAAAGAACAAACAATGACACCATTATTCTCAAAGCAGGTGTTATCAGAAGTTTTTAAAAGCAGAAAGGAAATAAACAGGAAAAGAAATGGGGAAGGAAGAAGGGTGTTAGAAACACAGGATGTTAATGTTTGCATTCCTCCTGATTTCATAGGAGGGAGAGAACAAACCAGACTCCATTGCACATTATATGAATCAAGATTGTAATGGTTTGTCTTCAAATACAGAAAGGGTAGTCTATTCTGGTGATCAAGTAAAAAAATTAAGAGGTGGCTTGATCTTAATGAGAGACTATCATATTGCAAATTCTTAAATTCAGTGAATGAAGTCCCAGAAAGAGAAGATTGAAGGTTGGGAAAGGCTAGAGATGAAACACAGTCTTTATATCCAATGGAAATGGCAACTGTAATGACTAGGAATCGCTAGAAACAAAATTTTTATTAAAATAAATAATCAAGTGACCATGCAATATTTTATACTAAGAACTTAGAGAAAATGTTGATTTGAATTTAAAATCAGACTTGCTTCAGATTCAGCTTTGAATATCCCTGTAGCACAATTGTACAAGTATTACATCTTTAGAATATCTCTAAGGACTTTTGTAGGTAAAGATATTTGTACATCTCTGATATTTTAGGTTTTGTTGTATATCAAAATCCTACATGATTAATTTCCATGTATATTAAACAAAGAATAAGTCTAGAATACAATACATAATACCCATTCAGAGTGTAATTGAATCAATGGTATTAACTGTACAGATTAATTTAACCACTATAAGATTATGGATAAAAACATATTTAGCAGAAGCAATAAAATGACAATTTAACATATTAAGGTCAACTAGCAATTTGACATAAATAAAACAAGACAAAAGCAGAAGCAGAAAGAGGAAGTTAAGTAAACTGCCTCATTAAGCAAGAATAATGCTATTCAACAACACTATACATTGCTAACTTAGAGCTCATAGAAGGTGTCACAGAGAAAATGTCAGGTCTAAAAAGAATGCTGTATTGTTTGGAAATCCATAGAACTTCTGTTAAGTAATTTTAAAGGAATGTGATGAAGAGACGTAAGAGTGAATGCCATCCAGAGGAAGGTAAGTGTTCACCAGGTTTCAGTGAACATCAATGGCACAGAAGTATTATCTCAAATTGGAAGGATTAAGGATGTTCAGTTGCTTTTCACAGTGTTAGTTTAGAATGCAGGGGACTAAGATTCCTTACACTGGATTAATCTTTCTTTTACAATTAATTTCTAATTTTTTTTAAAAAAGAAAAAAAAAAAATGAGGGTTTATGTGCCAAATTTCCTAATCCATTTTTGGTGTCCAGGTAAACTGAGCCACTATGACTTACAGTTCACATTACATGTTTCTTTGTGCAGCATTTTGTAAATGTCAACATCTAAAAGCCAAAACTAGCAATGTTTTTGGCTATGAAACAAGAACACACCTCTGTATGTATTGAATTGATTGAGCTTGTTGGTGTCACCGAATGGTGAACTGTTCCTGTGAGTACACAAGCAGTATGGTTACCACACACAGATTGCTGCCCTTGCTTTGTCTTGAACTAGAAATTCCTGCACTATAGGTATCAAGAAGAAACTGAAAAGGTGCAATACTTTCCCTGAGCTAATAGGAAGCATTACTGTGTGGTACTTGCTGAAGGATTTAGTGCCACTAAATTCGGTCTAAAACTACCTTGGGGATAATCTGATAAAGTTAAATTCACTTAATTTATAAACATTTGCATGTTATTTATTCATATCATTTACATGTGTTAGCTCTGATAACACAAGCCTATGTGAAACAGCTGTCAACAGCCACCAGAATCTGCTCGTTCACTGCTTTTTGCTGGAAGCCAAAAACAACTGCCCAGGCCCCATGAATACATGCAGTTCATTTATTCCAATTAGAAACTAATTTCAGGCAAGTGCCACTAACCAAGAACAATGTGAGACAGAACAAGAGAAATTATCTACAGCAGTGCAGTAAACGAAGAAAGAAACAAATGAATATTGAGGGATCGCACAGAAAGTGGTTTCTTTTTGCCTCACTATAGATAATATGTCTTTCTGCTACTGAGTTTTCTATTATGTGAGCAGAAGCATCAGGCTCAAATTTTAAATCAAGCCAGAGTGTTTTTGTCTCAGTTCACAAAACTCAGATAAGAATCTTGCAGGAAAATATTTTCCTCTCTTCCAGCAGCTGCAAATACTGCAGAAATAATCCTCTTCCTAGTCTGTTGGCAAGGTCTTGCCTACCTTCTGTGCTTGGCCACCAAGTCAAAATGCTAAAACACTGAAAATTTTCAGAACTGCATAATGTTTCCTTCCAATTTGGACTGAAATTTCAGGAGGGCTTTTCCTGGCTTGAAGACTAATGTTTATCCCCTTGCTAAAGTGCCTACATGCTCCTGATCTATAGTTTTACCAGCAGTGATTTCCCTTTTATTGATTCTTTTTAATGCTGGTTTTTCATATTTGTGTGTCCTGACTGGTGCATTACATCGAAAAGCCTCAGTTATCCGTCCATTTTTGGAGACATGTAATCAAAGTGAATGATGAAGCATAAATTTGACAGCTACCACTATTCTGTAGGTATGGAAAGCTCCCTGCCAGGACAGTGGGACTTCTACATGGTTTTCCCTTGACTTCATTTTTATCTGTGTGCAATTCTGCATGAGGTGTTAGCAGCAGTAGTGTAGAATTATGTTACAGAGCAAAAGACTTCATTTCACATAATTTAAAAAATAACTGTAAACAGCCATTAATCGATTCTAATTGAAATGCATCACCTTTTCAGGAACAGTGTCACCTTTTCAGGAACAGAATGTCACCTGCGTTGTAGCTGAAGTATTTGACACTTAAGGATTCATTACAGCATACTCTCTAGTCTACCAGATTCAAGCTATGAATTAGAGTAACAGTAATGTTATTAATACTAAATTATGTAGCAAAAGGTTATTGAAAATATAATCAAATCCCTAATTTGCATGCTATTTGCCTTTTTCTCTAAATGAAACTGAGTTTTTTATCAGCCATTTCATTGTAGGGTACACTGGTGAGACTAATCTGGAAAGAATGCTTAAGTATAATGAATGTGAGTGCATCTCTTACTTATTTAACTTATTTAACTAAGAAATTATCATATTCCATACTATAACATAACAAAGTAAATATACTAAAAAATTAAAATTCAGTTTTTTCAGAGAACTATGGTTTTGAGATTCTGTTTTGCAGAACATTTGCTGTTCTTCTGATTTGAAATGAAAACCAATCAAGATCTCAAAAACCCATTAAAAGTGAATTTCCATATCTTGCCCAGCAATAAAGCATACAAATCCTATTAGAAACAGTATGTATCTTGGGAAAAAGAAAACAAAGTGTGAATAAATTTCTGCTGGCTTTCCAGTGCAAAAATTTGAGACAAATAAGATCACAGCAGGCAAAGTACCTACCAGGAGACTATCAACAAAGAGCGATTAAAGCATACTCCTGAGACCTTGAAACAGGTGTCCTGCTTCACAAGCAGAGTTTGACTTTCAAATGACACGGACTGAGCAGAGGTTACAAATCATGCCACTTGCTTGTCTGTATTACCTGTGATGCTTAACAATTAGTTCTGGGACTTAAATTTGCAGGAAGAGATAATTATATGCAATAAAACTTCAGAACCCCTGTTTGGCAATGATGATATGAGTGAAATAATTCTCTAGGTATTGAAGCACAAGTTTTGTCTATGTGTGTGCCCTCTCTCCTTCTCTTCATCCTTCCCTCCTCCTCTCCCTTCCTTCTCATTTCCTTCTTCTCCACCTTTCACACTCTCTCCTGCCCTTAATCTTTTTCCTTAGTTTTTCCCTTTTTCTAAAGAAGTTTTTCATGGCAGAGTGCCTCACAAACACAAACTCTTAAAATATGGCAACTTGAAAGAAAAGTTAAACACTTAGGTCTTTCCAAGTGGACCTACTGCATCAGCTTTATACAATATTTAGTACATTCACTTAGCTATTTTAAAATATACTTTATTTTTTGGAAATTACTACCTCATGCACTCATTAACATTGAAAGTGGGTTGGTCCCTTTTGTTGAAAGGATTTTTCTGATGTCTTTTGATTATATAATTATTCATATATAACAAATGATGTAATTTTCAAAACAATTACATACCTTACTACTGACACTGGCCTATGTTAAATATGCTTTTTTAAAATTATGCATGATGCTTATATAAAAAAACATTCAGCTGTGTCAGAATTGGACTCTAAAATTTTTTTCATTTCAGGATAGCTCCTCATTGTGAATACTACTGTCTACTAGGTTGGATATAGATACAAGGTAGGTTTAAAAGCTTCTTACTCTCTGCTTGGCTGCTAGTAAAGGAGTTGGAAAAAGTTAGGTGTAGAAATGGATGATGCAAGCTGCAGAACCACGTCATTGTATTATTTCTAGGGACAGGAAATAATGTTACCTTTTATTAATTTTATTTTATACTCCCTCCAGCATCCTCTGGTCCTCAAATCCTTGTTCTCTAAGTTGGGATTTTATTTAAAATTCAAATGCTATGGGCATCAAAACCAACAAAATAAAATCTGATTGTCATTGCTGATATTTTCAAGGGGGAAGTTTGCATTCCATGAAATTGCAACAGTACTTTCATTAATTACATTTTGTTTGCACATCAAGGTCCCATTGGAGAATAATTTGCTTTACACTAAAGTTTAACACATGCAGTGTTCATTTTTCAGGTACTATTCATTTCTAAGTTCAATTCCAGATGCATTCTTACATGACTTAGCACAGAACTCCAAGCTGCTGCTCTTGTCTCTATCAGTTTATGAACATTTTGTAGCAAGATTTCTGTTAACCCTGAGGCCCTCAAACAGTATTTACAATGAAACAGCACCTGATCATCATTAATCATTTGCTTACCTTTAAAGAATAAAATAATATGCTAAGGAATAAACAATAGCAAAAGTAAAACAATGAACAATTACTTTGTTCCCACACAGCAAAACCTAGATGTCAACCGATCGGTTCTTTTTCCTGTGTACACTTTTAAAGTGATTTTTATTCAACAGCTATCCCCATCAGAACATGTTCTACAGTTGTAAATCAGTGCCACTGAATTAAATTTTGCTCAGGGCATTGTGTACAATTACTACATAACTATTAATGCAGGGAAAATAAGCAAGGAAAAAATGTTTAACATGACATAGGATCTGACTTATTAACTGATTCAGGATAAATGAATGTCAGGGAAATAACGACAGCCCCAGGATCCATACAACATACTGCTGTTTGGAAAAGCATTTCACCAATGGCACAGAATATGTTATTCTTTCAGTCTGTGCTTCCAAGTGAGGGAACTTTACTTCAATTTAAAAAAAAAAAAGGAAGAAAGAAGAAACACGGCACATCAAGTAAAAATATTGCATAAAAGAGAATTTTTATATCAGAGGGTCAGGGTAAAGACAGTGGTTAACAGAAGAGAATGTGTGATCAAAGAAAAACATGATTTCTTTCTGAAAAAACAGTTTCTGAAAACAAGAAGCATAAAAAGCCCATTGCCATGGTGCTGGATTTGTTGTTGTCTCTTTCTGACCTCACCTTGTCCATTCAAGATGACTAAAAGCCTTACTTTGTTATTTACTAGCTTTTAAGCATATGGTTTTTGACAGTCTTCATTATTCTTTAATAAGTTTCTTTTGTAGTGGAACTCACCCTTTAGAAACTCAGTTAAGGGACTGAATTGAATGCTTCATCTAGAGCAGATTCATTTTAATTTATTTAAATATGTAAAGACATTCTGTTTTGTTTTGTGGTTTTTCTTTAAATACCCATGAGCTTGCAGGCAGAGAGGTATAAAGCCTTATCTCTGAGTGAAAAGTCAGATTTCAGTTCCCTGCAAACTTTTCCTTGTTCAAATTAGGGCATCTCAATGCAAGAGCTTGTTAAAGTTTCATGCTATAAAGGATGGGTTTGGTTTGGCAGATTAATTTAGCAGCAGGAAAATCTACTTCTGTTTTTCCTAATGCCAAGTTTAAAAGCCTGTTTACTTTGTGGGTGGTGTGATTCAAGAGGAAGCAGGGTAGCCACAGGCATGGGATCAGAGCTTCATCCTTATACACATGAGCAGGTGTGTGGGTGTGAGAGAAAAGAAGGTGTGAGGCTCTATCTTTCCTTCTTGCACTCAAATGACTTTCCTCAGCATCCTGGGGCACCATGAATGTTTGTGACCATGCTGTGCTTCTTCCTCTCCATTTCAGCTGGGCTGGTAGGCATGAAAAATTTGCAAACACATTCCTAGGTTTGAAATGAGAGGAGAGAGAAGAAGCCACTTGAGCAAGCAGGTGACTTACAGCCCTAAGGAGGGTTTCACAGCAGAATTTGTTCAGGGCTCTGTGCAAGGCTGTGACCACAAAAGAGGGCAGTGGGGCTCCCACACAGTGAGACCAGCACTTACTGCACAGAAGAACATCTGCACAGAGGTCCAGAAGCTGAATGGTTTCCCAAAAGGCCAGTAATGCAGTTGATCTCACACAGTGAGCTGTGCCTTTTCCCATGCACACCTATTTGGAAAGAGCTGTCAAATTAAAATGAGAACTTTTGAATATGTTGATGTTAACGGTTAGTGTAAGAGAAATCAACAGTATTTACCACATGAGAGTCTTCTCCCCAGATTATTTTCGTATGGGTGTAATGATGAAAGGAGACAATGTACAAATGTTAGCAGCCCTGATCAGCCATTGACACAAACAACTCCCATGGACACAGATGGGAATTGCAGCACCTTCACTTGCCATGGGCAAAATCACTTTTTGTTCAGATTTTTCAGTTTTAACAATGGAGCAACAATTACAGGTGCTGCAGGTCCTGCAGATTTACCTGGATGAAGATTTAAATGAAGACAAGGGAAAACATGAAATATGGCCAGCCAAGCTATGAGCTTCAGCCTATTTTCTGTAAGAAGAAACTGAATATCTCATTTGAGTTTTGGCAAGAGGAAAATTCAGTCGGAATATAGTTTTTATTGTTCAACTTAGATCACAGTTTTCTGATGTTTGCCAAAGCAAGACCAAATTGGAATATTTGAGAGTAAAATCTGTCTTCTGTTTGCCTTTTCACAGCCTGCAACTGCATGAATATATTGCTTTTGCTTTCAGTTCTCTCTAATTTTTCTCAAGAAGCACCTTCTCTCCAAAAATATTGATACAGGAGTGTGGAGAGGACAGCACAGAACCTGCTCTTTGCTTCCTTCTCCACAAGACTGAGCAATTTTGCTGCATATGGGCTGCAGTTTTCTCACCACTTCCATCACCCTCTGCTTGGTCTAACTTCATCCCCCTGCACCTGCTACTGCAGGATACTGCCAAATATGGGTCTCCCACACTTCATATTCTGATGAACAGTTAGCTTCTTGTTGATTTGGGAAAAGTCCCCAACTGTTGCTGAATTTTCTTTCCAGGTTCAGAGCAGAACAGAAGGGGCCTTTATTTACCTTAATGAGCTCTGAATATTAACACAGCAGTCAGTCAGGTGTCTCATCTCCTCATGCTGATTTCTCACTCAGATTTCATGACTTCTAGCTGGTGAAGAAAAAATTTCTGCCTAAGATGCTCAGATTTGTAAAAGCATGCAGTTCTTGGCTAACTGCAATCATAGAACCATAGAACAATTTGAGTTGGGAAGATCCTTAAAGACCATAATACCACAATTCCCTACTGCCATAGGCTAGGATACCTTTCAATAGATGAGGTTAGTCAAAGCCCTAATATCAATATCTTAACAATAGCTGTATATTAGGAGATTCCACAGGAAAACTAAGTGCCTTGTGTCATATAAATATAGAATTTACAAACCCACTCAACAGAGTCCAATAGTCCAAAGCCGTTGTAGCAATAAGCTTAGAAATTAATCATAAATAAATAAAAATAAAGCATTTTAAACCCCATGACAAATACTCCAACCTCTTTCAAACACCCTCCATAGCTTAATTGCTCTAAGTCCTTCCTTTATGTGATATATTTGTAGGTTGCTATGCTAATAGCACACAGCATTCATTCAAGGCTTAAGCACTTACATTTCAAAAGCTGATGATACTTTCTTCCATTAGAGAGGCTTTGGTCCTTTTATGATATGTTCAGGGACCAAATTTCACAAATTCAGTCCTCAAGACAAATAAAGTCAGATGTCCTAGTACCATAAAGTATAATGAGTGAACTTTTGCCTCATTGTGGCCTGGAAGATAAGGAGAGATAAATACTTTAAAACAAAGGCAAACATTTGCTTCAACATGTAAATGTAATTGTTCAGACTGTAAATTAAATTCAATTAAGTTCAGAGAGCAGTATCTTAAGCCGTTTGTTAATTATACTTTTGAGTTTCAACTCATTAAACTCAGTGCATTTAAGGAAAGGGAATCTGCCAGGAAACTGCCCATTACGTGGACCAATTATATTGTTTCCATTAAATCATCAGTAAAACTTTGAGCCCTGCCTCAAGACCCACCACAGGAGAAGTGAAAAAGAGAGGATCAAGGGTCCTTTTGCCATCTTAGCAAAATAAATGAGCTTCACAAAGAAATTTCTGTTTACTGAGTGTACAAAACCTATGGCTGCACATCCAAGAATATCTTTATTCAGCATCTGGGTGACTGCTGTGCTCAGAATTCTGCTACTTGCAATACTGTCCTTGACAGACAGCAATTTAAGGTCAAACAAATTCTTCTTTTTATGTTAACTGTTACCCTGGCCCAAATTTCAAGGCTCATTATGGTAATCATTTGGTCTAGAAACACGAGGAAAACTATGTCAATGAGCAGGAAAAGAAGAGAGAAAGCCAAGGTGAAAGAAAGAGCACAAGAAAAACAACAGAATCAAATACAATCAGAAAAACAGTGCCTCTACTTGGCATTGGTGAGACCCCACCAGGAGTTTTGTGTCCAGTTCTGGAGCCCTCAACACAGGAAGGACATT
>VZTY01015194.1:74602-85937 GCA_013400935.1 Turnix velox
ATGATTCTATGATTCAAAGAAGGGATAGGGAATTCCAGAAGAAATTATGAATTGTGAGGTTCCCTAATTGAGGAGGGAAATAGAATAGAGAGGAAGGAAACCAAAGCTTTATCATCTCTTGGGCATGAAGGAGCAAGGAAGCACTGAAGACAACTGGAAGAGTAAAAGTCAACAGGAGGTTGACACATCAGGAGAGAGACAGGGCAGTCTGCAGCCTCTGGAGACTAAACCAAGAGCAAATCCTGCAGAAGCTACAAAATGTGCAACTGAGTGTTTTTACAGAGGGACTAGCTAGTGTTGGCACAAGACAGCAAGTGTTAGCACTGGAAGACAGAAGAAGTGCTCAGTGTGTGACAGTGATGAAGTCCCACGCAGCCCTGTGGAAGTATGTCTAAGCTGCATAAAACCGAGGAGCTTGCTTTAAGCTAGTCAGCCAAGCCAGGGAAGCAGTCTGTGCATGTTAACATTGCTTTAATTAATTTAACTGGGCTAATACCCCTAATTTGTTGGAGGTATCTGCAAACTGCACTGTGCAGGATTAAGCAGCTTCACTGTATCTTTGTTAGATAGAGTCACTCCAGAGACAGCAAAGCAGGTCAGTCCTTTCCAAACCCATTCAAACCCTTAATTCTCCTGCTGTGTGTCCTTGGTCAGTGATTATGAACACCAAAGCAATAGGCATCAAACAGAGACTGCCAACAAGCTGAGGCTGATGAATAACTGCCCCCTCTTAATTACTGCCAAAGCTAACAACCATGGCTATGTTCTTAACAGGTGGTCTCCCTTTAAGAAAATGTTCTTTCACTTCCCTTCTCCTTCTCTTAAAAAAACATTCTGTTGGATAGTATAAAAAAGTTGCCCAAATGCATACTATTTGTGGCAGACAAAAAGTGTTGCTTGCACGGTTTCTCTGTGTTGTGTTTTCATACTGCTCTAAACTTTCTGTGGGGTTTGAACTCCTGCCAACTTTTTAGCACAGCAACCCCCTTTCCTCATGACATCCAGCAAGTGGTTTGGCCTCCCTAAAGGCTTGGGCTGCAACCCAGGGAGAATTTTACATCATGAAAGAATGGAAAGTTGGTTACCACAGGAGTAGCAAAAGCTACACACCTCCTGGGCTTTGACCACAGACTAACCCAGCACACTGCTTCTGCACTCCATGTACCTGAGATGATGACAGAGATCATGTGGGACCCAGCTCTCCCAGGGAGGCAAGCATACTTTGATCTATGAAGCAGAGGCTACTCACAGGGCTCCTGTGGGCTTGCTGTTACATGCACAGCTTTAATGTTCATACTTTCATGACTGACTTTGCACACATGGTAGAGTCAAAGACCACAGGTAGGAACCAGATTTCCATGAAAAAGTGGGAAGCCAGGCAGACAGCTCTTCCTCTACAACAATCCAGCCTGCCTGCTCCTGGCTGCTCTCTTTCCACACCACCATCACGTGGCAGGGAGAGAACATTCTCTCAGGGATAGAGGTAGGACTGGGGCAGGCTATGACCTAGATAAATTATCCTAGCAACCTGTACATGGACTGCAGATTATGGGTTGAACATTTCTGGTTTGCACAAGTGCTGTGAAAGTCAAACCCCATTGAAGCCAACAGAAAGCATTCCTTCGGTTTTAGTGAACAATGGATGAAGTCTTTAAGTTATAGAAAGGCAAAAAAGCAAATAGGACATCTCTGCAGGTTGTTGGCACAGCTCAGTGGCTGTAAATAGTGCTGGAAAAGAAACAACTGCAAGGCTGTTGAAGCTCCACCACCACTGAGGTCCAGTGATAGGCTTTTATTTGTCCCCTGTTTCAGTGCATCTCCTCTATGCCACAGGGACAATCTAGCCCATGGACTCTGCTCAGACAAGTTTAATTCTCAGTGCTTTTAGCACTGGACACAGGGTACTCACAGGGCAGATAATACCAAGAGGCAGATAAAATAAATAAATTAAAGTATTTGTACTCTCATGCAGAGTAAAGTAAAGCATCCTTGTAGCATAGATAGGCTGGAAAAACTTGAAACTGCTATTCCTGAGGCAGAAAGACAGATTCCTCTTCCCTCAGGTGGTTTCCTGTCTCCTAGACTCAATGTGATACCGCTAGCAGGGAGGAATGGAGCTCCTCCAGTGCACATTGTGCATGTGACTCTTACTGCAGCATTGCTTTAGGCAGATTATTATTCTGTCCCTTCTTTTAATCATCAGCTAAAAACAAGTTAGCAATGCTTTTAGTATTACCACTTGTTGGGAATGGCGTGTTAATTCATAGGGATTTTTAAATTTATATTTTTAAAAATTAAAGCTGCTTGTTGCTCAGCTGTAGGTCTTGTAAATTAATAAAAGAAGAAATAAAATATGTAGTAATAATAATAACAAATGCTGACTTAAAAAACTCAACAATGCAATAATGATGAAAAGTAATAAAGGGGCACCACTTCCTTATTGAATATTCTGGGCCAGAAAAAACCATCATCACAGCTGAGAAATTTGTCCAAGGAGCCTCATGCCTTCCACATGTGAACCCATTAATCCAGAGAAAATTCTGTAACTCAGCAAATATGCCTTGGGGTATCAAGTCTACATTCGTAACAAGACACATACATATGCATTCATGTTTTGCCTCCCTCTTTCTTCTGCTTTCATGGAACAGTGAAAGCTGCTTCAGACCTATGCCTTGAGTATTAATTTTCTACCAGGTATTCACAGCTGTGGTTAGACAGATGAAAGCCTGAGGTCTCAATGTGAAAGGATGTGGAGGACTACTTTCAAGTCCTGTTGTACACTGAGTGCAACAGGATAGAGAGTCCAGGCTTTTCCTTCTTTAGATGTATCTATTTCCAAGTAATTCCAAAGACTTCTTTGACCACCTGTTTATGCAAAAAGCTAGCATTAACCTGGTTTAAATAAATTAAATAAAAAGCCAACCTTCTTAGTAGTCTATTCCTTCCCTTATGTTCACCATGTAAGAGCAAAATTGCAAGCTTCACCCAAGGCCTATGGTAATAAATCTCATGCAGGGCATGGCCTTCCATTATGAATAGCAAGATGGCTTTAATTTAAAAAAAAGAAATCAATACATTATTTTCAATCGTTAGAATCTTGTGCCAGTTACAAAATCAATTCTTTTCTTATTAAAGTGCTTAGATTCCCAGTAAAATACTCCATGACACAGAATCCACATTATGAAACAGCTGGACTATGCTCTCAGGAAGGCAGCAACTTGCACTGTAATCACTGATTTTGCAAAGTAAATGAGATTCTGAGTTTTAACTCCTGGAATCCCTCCTGAAGGAGTAGTGGGCTGGTAATTTGGATAGCTTTCAGGAAGCCTGGGACTGTGGGCAGATGTACAAAAGGAAAATTTTACCTAGGACATGTAATTAAGATGTTCCTAATCAGTAACAGAAAGTGCCTCTTGGCAAAGTCTGTCACAACAAAGAAACCAGATTCTGTAGAAAGGGACAACCTGACCAGATTTGCTGTGATCTGGCATGCACAGTGATGGAGAAGAAAGGTAGGGAGTGAAATAAAATGTAAGGAATTTGGGTTAAACTGTAGTTTTGGTTTGTTCTTATGTCTTCTGAAAGTGACTGCTCTATTTAGTTTTGAATAATTGCTCTGCAAGTTGGATTGAATTTTCTTCTCTCCCTGGGTTTAATGGAGAGACAGTGTATTTTATACTACGGTGTAACAGGAAACTTTCAGAAGAAAGCCTGACAACATGGAATTCCCATAGGTGCTGTGCTAACAAAGCATTAGCATAATGATGTGAGGGAGAGATCTTTGCTCTTATGGAAACTGTTTGTATCTGTCAGGGTCTTATGTGGTGACTGCTGCAAAAACAATGGAAATAAAAAATGAAAGATGTAATAAAAACTTTGTTAGTGATTGAGCAAAATCAGCATTTGAAATTGAGAGATGAAGTTCCCTCCACTGGAATAACTTGATTTTTATTATGATAAAGCAGAACTAAAGAAAATATCAGAAAATAGAAATCAAAACAATAGACCAGTGCCATATTAGTATGGGACACTTTAGGGCTGAAGCCAGTGTTATGTGTGTTATGTCTAACAGGTCTAATAGTAATAATAATGGTAATAATGGTTGCTCTTCATAATTAAGGATGATTAGGAGGCACTTAGGGTAATGCAGCTATTTACTTTCACTGCCCATGTATTTGCTTGTTTGAGAATAGATTCAAATGTGATGAACAGCTCTGGTTGTACATGTTTGGTTTTGATGACTGAAAAGTGCTAATTGATTCTTCTTGAACTTTCTTCCTTGAGGCTCTTGAGCTAAAGAATTTTTCTCTACTTATTGAAAAAAATCTTCAAGCTTCAAGGGATGGTTTTAGCATGTTCTTCAAACTGGGTTTTGGCTGTTCTTTTACAAGCAAGCAAGATCCCCTCCAATCCATGCTGCCCGGTTCTGCTCTACCCAGGACCTTTACAAGAGACCTGAAGCATCAGTGGCTGTTTAGAGGACACAGCCCTGCATCTTTTGTCTAGCTATGTCAGTGGCCTGATAAAACAAACAATTAGGATGAAGGGGTCTTGAAAAGGACTGATCTTTTTCCTTTGGATGAGTGATCTTGCCATATTCCCAGTAGACCAGTATGAAGCTCAGAGTACATAAAGCAACCATGGGAGGAGGAAGGCCAGAAAGAGGAACATTAATAGATCATGTGCAGAACAGGACTGTGAAGCCCATTTTAAGATGATGGCTTAAGCATCAGCATCCATTTAGAGAAGGCATCCTGGGCTGCAATTGGTGTTACCTGACAAGCAGTTGGGGAAGTGATAGGTACACTCTTCAACAACCAGTGTTCCAGGGGTACAGCCCCACTGATTCCCCAATGGATTTCCAACAGGAACATCAGAAGTTTAACAAGGAAGGTTTTCTCCGCCTCTGAGCTTCACAGAAAAGTTGATCCCATGGTTTATTCATTGAAGATTTCCCATAGTGTCCAGTAAACAGGCAAAGCTCTAAGGGAACAGGTTGACTTACTTTCACCCCTCCCACAGATCAGCCATTTCTACGTCTTCCTATGAGCTGCTGCTCACAGAAGAGAGCAGAGATACAGGCTCGAGTGATTGCAAAATAATTACTTGCTTTGTAGTGGAGTTTTACTTTTAATTAACTCAGGTTTTGAAGAATAAAATTAAAGGTGGTTTAGAATTCAAAGTATGTAAACTTCTTGAA
This sequence comes from Turnix velox, assembly GCA_013400935.1. Classification (NCBI taxonomy): domain Eukaryota; kingdom Metazoa; phylum Chordata; class Aves; order Charadriiformes; family Turnicidae; genus Turnix; species Turnix velox. The sequence continues at coordinate 79,803 of VZTY01015194.1, forward strand.
AACTGTGAATAAATTAAACACACAGTTATGAAAACAAATTAATAAAATGAAAAAGCTTAGTTCTTCCCTGAGCTGAGCTTTTCTTGAAGAGCTTCAGGAGTCTGTTACATTTGCTACAGAGAAGGAAAATCCTGAGAAAAGGTGCCTGGAAGCACAAAAGTCCTGATCCAGGCTCAGGCACTGCAATGACATGAGCCTCCATTCCAATACCTTTGATCCCTTTAACAATGAAAACAAGGCAAGCCTTGATAAAGTAATTTTATATCTTAATCCAAAGCATATTATATTCATAAACAATTCCATTCTTCTCTCTTCTCATTCTTTTTGAGACAGAATAATATACTACCAAAACCAATATTTCTTCTTTCCAGTTGAGAATGATAGTAGTGAAAAAATAAATAGTTCCCAAGTCTCAGAGGAATGCAAACAGAGAAGAAGGAGCAAACATAAAACTTATTTCTAAGGTGTTCTAGAGTAATGGATCAGCCTCTGATCTTCAGATACACATCAGTAAATCCAGACTTTGATCTACAAAAGCATTTAATTAGTTGCATAACTTTGAGCACATGAGTAGCCTCTTCATTTGAGATTAGCACCTGGTTAGGTGCTTTTCTGGACTGTGGCTTTTAAAAGTAGTGTGAGGATTAGTTAGTTACTTTGCTTTGTGGGGAAGGATGTCGAGAGGAAGGAAGGAAGGAAGGAAAGAAGAAATTTGGAAAACAGGGTATTTTTCTGTTTTTCACATACTCCACTTGACTTGTCCTAAATATGAAAGAAAACACATTTGTCCCTATTTAGTTTTGTTATTGAGATAATTACCCTTGTATAAATTATCAATGACTTTTGTAAGTATCTTCTACCATTGCTCCTAAAGATTTCAACAGATTTTAAAAGGATGATTTACCAATACAAATCCAAACAGAGTTTCCCAACAAATGATTGGGCTTCAGAATGGGAAATTAGGATAAATCATTGCAGAAATATTTCAGCACTTGTTGGCCATATATTAAAATTACTGCATTGAAAAATCCAGGAAATGTAGGCTTTTACAGAAAAACAGGATGACTGCTGAGGACTTGGAGCTTCAGGACTGTATGGAGTAAATTTTGTTCACATCTTATTTGATTTACCTGGTTTTGTTAGCCTCTCTGTTGGAAACCCCTTACAGCCTTCAGATGAGATGATTATATGAGTTGTTTCTCCACTGTTTGGGGCAAAACAATCACAACTCATTGAAATTGAGGATCTTAGATTATTCTTTTTCAAACTGTACAGCTTAGGGATGTTTAGCTCATACACTCTGCTTCTAGGTTATGCCTGTCTCATATAAGCAGTGAATCGTCATGCCAGAAGCAGAGATGGCCATGCATAAGCTGTCTGCCAATAAGGACGCGGGAGTTTCATGTTATATGGTTAATTAGGCAGGGCCAAGGGACATTCCCAGGCACTGGAGCTTGATTATTTGTACTATGAAATTGTTAGGATGATGCCTGGCATGTTTTTGGCAAAGGCACAAAGACTCCTGCTAACACACTGCCAGGTAATTCCCAGGAACAGCATGGGGAAGGACTCCTTCTCCATGGGCAGCTTTGCATTCAGCCACCCTGTTCTGGAGAGTGAGCTAATTCAATAGTACAGATGCAGGTTGTTCTGCATCAGCTTGCCTCAGTGCCCCAAATGTTCCACGGCAGGCTTAATTTACTCATACAGAGGTAGTTATAGGTCCTATTCATGGACTCAGGGCTGATTCAGTTGACTTACCAGTCTATTAAAATCTAGATTCATTTTAAGCAAAATAAATACCTGGAAATGTGGTAGAGGTGAAACCAGCAGGAGTATGGGAAAAAGTGCAGCTGCAGGACAAGCTGCTTTGAGAATAAAGTGTAATAAAAGTACACTGGCTATAGATGTAAGGGCATGTAAGGCAATTAAATGAGGATGTGTTGAGCTGGCACAAGAAAACAATTATGTTGGTGAGCCCTAGAATTAATGAAGTCTAATTTACTACAATTTATGTTTCTCGGTTGATTGACTTTGTTTTTTAAGGATATTTGACTAAAGCTCATTTTTATCTCAGATTATTTTAGAATCCTGTCTCTTCTGCTTGTATCCTCTGAAGTCTGATCTCACAGGCATATAGAGTGTTCCTTTCTTTCTGTCAAGTTACTAAGAAGATTTTTCTATATGTGGCAACTTGTTTTATCAAAGCTCATAGAAACTTGGTTATCTTTGGGACTTCTGCCTGTCAAAATCCATCAACAGGTTCAAAATGTAGAAGAGTACAAGTCCAAGAGGTGACTGCTGAACACTTGTTTCCACAGGAAATGGGGCTGCAGATTCATGGTGCTTTAGGACATTGCTCATGCATTCAGCATAGGTAGAAGGAGACAGCATGAAAGCTCAGATGGGAATATGTCAAAATCAATGCATGACAATTTGGTTAACAGCATTAATTAATAAGTGTTTGGGTTTTTAAGTTAAGAAAATAAATATATTTTGAACCACTATTTCTATATTTTCTAATTCATTAACACCTAGAAGAAGCACCCATACAGTTCAAAACATCCCTCTTGGTGTACTGCTGAGCTCTTGAAAAAATTTGTTTTCAGCAGCACCAGAAAAATAAAAAGATCTGGAAGAGGAATAATAAAAAATGGATTAAAGTGAACAGAAATAATTTATCAACTGCAGACATACAGGAATGGAAAAAATATGACTACAGAAAATTCCTCCAAAAATTAAGTTAAAAATAAAAAAAGGATATAACCACAACTACTCTACACTAACAATACACCTGTGTGTGTTTGTCATTGTTGCTGACAAGTTGCCTTCCTGCCTGTTGGTACAACAGGTATTACAAGACATAATGAATGTAAAGCAGACTGCTGCATTGAAGATGTTTCTTTTTTTTTTTCNACAACTACTCTACACTAACAATACACCTGTGTGTGTTTGTCATTGTTGCTGACAAGTTGCCTTCCTGCCTGTTGGTACAACAGGTATTACAAGACATAATGAATGTAAAGCAGACTGCTGCATTCTAACAAAGCTGAGTTCCTCCTATTTACACTGCATGAATCAGATATAGCCTGATCTAATTTCTGTATTTCAAAACCTGAAGAAGTGGGAAGAAAATCAATATGTTACCTATTAATGTGTCACTTCTAAGCTTGTGGTTCTGAGCAGGAAATGTATAGGTGGACCACAGACCTGAAAGTTGTCTCTTGGGACAGATGTGCATTTGACTTCCCCAAACTCCTCTTATACTACTCTGTGTATACTTTTCTAAAATAAGTCCCTTATTTCTGCATATTAATTTCCATTTCTCCTGCTTGATTTTTCCCAGTATTAGGTGTCCAGTTTGTACTGAAATAAGAATGGTGAGCCTGACAGCATATCCTTATTGTTTTACTTTAGAGATCTACATAGCTTATCTGTGGTTACTCAGGGCATTATTGAAAGTTGTTGTAGTCAAACTTAGACTTTATGTTTAAGCCATTAGACTCCATGGAACTTAATAACATTTATCTCAACTAAGAAGTTAAAATTCATACAAATCTCAGACTGTTCCATTTGTAGACACGTGTCATTTAACCTCTGAAGTTTCAGCTTCTTCCTCTGAAAGACTGAATAATATTGGATGTATCATGTATCATATTTTCATGTGAATTTTGGGAGAGGTTGTTTCTTGACAAGAGGAACCTGTTACTATGGACTATAGGCAAAGAGGGCAAGAAAACTAAACCTCCTCCTCCATCTGCAGTGTCTTTTAGTCAGACAGTTTAACTGGTAGAAAACTATTCACTGTTTCCCACCACTTTCAAGGTTGTGTATCTAGCTTATTTCAGATCAAATAAACACTAAAAGAGCCAAAGGGAAGTAGAGGAATCCTGGGATTCTGAAGGAGAGGTGTAGAATGGACCTTTGGATGGCAGCAAGTTGAGATGCAATTGTGGCTGCCTCCAGACTGGAGACTCACTTGCTCTGTTCTCCTCACCAGTAAGAATCAGTCTGGTGTCATCCAGAACACAAGGAGATGAAAGTGGTGATAGCAGCAGGAAGACAGAGAGAAGAAGGAGGGAAGTCTTAGCAAGACAAAAATAAGAAAGACGAACTGTAAGGAAGAAGGAAGCCAAAGGGAAACAGATTGAGAGTTGCAGGAGTTCAGTGCCAGCAGATGTTCAAAATCTGATGGGTTGAGGGAGCTCCATAGGGAAATGAGGGTTGGAAGGGAAATGCAGAGGAAAACGGCAGGAGTCCAGAGGGAATTGCTGCCAGGTTAGAAAAGGGAGCAGGTTGTGCTGACAGGCTCCTCTAAAGCTGCTTTTCCCCTTTTCTGTCAGTCTGTTTTGTTTATTTTGCTCCTGAAATTTCCAAGTCATTCTGCTTTGAGGTTTAAAAATGGGTAAGCTTGTAAGAGACCCACATGCTTGACCCTCAGCTGAGGACACATCCAGGTAAAACCTGTTGCATCTGCACGTCTATTACTTTACAGGTATTTCAATATCTGTGAATAGATACCCTGGGTATCTTTTGAAAGATATCACTGAGGCCTTAGCTCTGGTAAAACACCAGCTAAAGAACCAAACCAGACCTTTTAGNTTTTGAACCACTATTTCTATATTTTCTAATTCATTAACACCTAGAAGAAGCACCCATACAGTTCAAAACATCCCTCTTGGTGTACTGCTGAGCTCTTGAAAAAATTTGTTTTCAGCAGCACCAGAAAAATAAAAAGATCTGGAAGAGGAATAATAAAAAATGGATTAAAGTGAACAGAAATAATTTATCAACTGCAGACATACAGGAATGGAAAAAATATGACTACAGAAAATTCCTCCAAAAATTAAGTTAAAAATAAAAAAAGGATATAACCACAACTACTCTACACTAACAATACACCTGTGTGTGTTTGTCATTGTTGCTGACAAGTTGCCTTCCTGCCTGTTGGTACAACAGGTATTACAAGACATAATGAATGTAAAGCAGACTGCTGCATTGAAGATGTTTCTTTTTTTTTTTTCAGGTTAGATCTCTAACAAAGCTGAGTTCCTCCTATTTACACTGCATGAATCAGATATAGCCTGATCTAATTTCTGTATTTCAAAACCTGAAGAAGTGGGAAGAAAATCAATATGTTACCTATTAATGTGTCACTTCTAAGCTTGTGGTTCTGAGCAGGAAATGTATAGGTGGACCACAGACCTGAAAGTTGTCTCTTGGGACAGATGTGCATTTGACTTCCCCAAACTCCTCTTATACTACTCTGTGTATACTTTTCTAAAATAAGTCCCTTATTTCTGCATATTAATTTCCATTTCTCCTGCTTGATTTTTCCCAGTATTAGGTGTCCAGTTTGTACTGAAATAAGAATGGTGAGCCTGACAGCATATCCTTATTGTTTTACTTTAGAGATCTACATAGCTTATCTGTGGTTACTCAGGGCATTATTGAAAGTTGTTGTAGTCAAACTTAGACTTTATGTTTAAGCCATTAGACTCCATGGAACTTAATAACATTTATCTCAACTAAGAAGTTAAAATTCATACAAATCTCAGACTGTTCCATTTGTAGACACGTGTCATTTAACCTCTGAAGTTTCAGCTTCTTCCTCTGAAAGACTGAATAATATTGGATGTATCATGTATCATATTTTCATGTGAATTTTGGGAGAGGTTGTTTCTTGACAAGAGGAACCTGTTACTATGGACTATAGGCAAAGAGGGCAAGAAAACTAAACCTCCTCCTCCATCTGCAGTGTCTTTTANTGTACCATGGATACTTATGTTCATGTGAATTTTGGGAGAGGTTGTTTCTTGACAAGAGGAACCTGTTACTATGGACTATAGGCAAAGAGGGCAAGAAAACTAAACCTCCTCCTCCATCTGCAGTGTCTTTTAGTCAGACAGTTTAACTGGTAGAAAACTATTCANATGTCATTTAACCTCTGAAGTCTCAGCTTCTTCCTCTGAAAGGCTGAATTATATTGGATGTACCATGGATACTTATGTTCATGTGAATTTTGGGAGAGGTTGTTTCTTGACAAGAGGAACCTGTTACTATGGACTATAGGCAAAGAAGGCAAGAAAACTAAACCTCCTCCTCCATCTGCAGTGTCTTTTAGTGAGGGGGTTA
>VZTY01015194.1:86543-123815 GCA_013400935.1 Turnix velox
TAAGTATGTAAGGCTGTGTAAACAGCAGCTGTGTAGCATCCTGCAGCCACTCTATACAATAGTAATACCAGAAGAAATGGATTTTAGTCTGGTTTTCAAACCTGAAGGCTGTTGTAATGCATATTTAGAGAAGGGAAAAGCATTTGTTTCACTGACAAGCATGCAGGCTGTGCAAGGTGGAAGCTCACTGATCATCATTTCTCATACACTGGAAAGGTTGGAAATCTCCTCTGCTTTGAGATCCCTTCTGTCAAACTCCATCTGGATTTATATGACAATAAGGCTGAAGAGCTCATGTCCCACCTTTGAACTAGGTAAATCTAAATGAAAAGAGCTTTGAAATGCAAAGATTTTGGAAGAATGAATCAGGTGACAATTATTTTCTGTTTCCAATTAAAAATTTACAACTTTTCTAATAAACTAAAATTTATTATCTATTTGGAATTATGTACCACACCCTGTAGGTATTTATTACATATCTCAACTCTGAAAGGAGTATTGTGGGAAATTCAGTTTCACATTTAAACTCTTTAGATTAAAAGGAGAGACATAGAGAAATGCATCTCCTCTCCTTCTTTCTTTTCTGGACTTGTCTTTATTCTTAGGTATTGAAAGAGAACAATTTTTTCCATTTTGGACATCTGATACAACTTGGATTGTACTCTCATGTCATGTTATGAAAGAGCTTTAGACATTCCTAGATTAGTTGTATTAACTGTTTTACAGACTGAGAAAGCTAAGACAAGAGAGGCCATCTAAAATGATCTATGCAAATTATCAACAATGACCAACAGTGAGTGAAAATAGAAAGATGTGACTTCATTTTGAAAAATAAAATAAATTAGTGAGATTGTGAGCCCTGCTTAATGAAATTAGTTGTGAAATTATGTTCAAATTCTGCTCGAAGGAGAGAAACACTGAGAAAAATCTAGGATCAAAGCAAGTTATGTTATTTAGACCCCCCCCAGATTTACACATTCCAAAAAACATGTCTGAAGACAGAATTTCTCTTGAGCTCTTTTCATTTACAGGGTAAATATAACCCCAAGCAGTTACTAATTTTCACAATACTGCAGGGAAATCATGATCAACTGCATCTTCCATGAGGAGTTTCTCTAACAAATTAATGGCAAATAAATTTTTTATTCCTCAGCACTCTGTATCTCTTGTGCCTCAGAAACAAAATCTCAGATTCGATCTGAGATTCTATCAAGAGATTCTATCTCTTGAACAGATAGCTGTTCAAGTTCTGGAAGAGAGATCAGTAACTACCAAGCCAACTTTACTGCATCCCAACTGAAATCCAAATTCTGATGAATTTTGGGAGTCTCAAGATTTCAGGGTTTTTTGTGATTTTCACAACACCAAGAATGCTACTTCATTAAAAAAAAAGAAAAAAGAAGATTGTTCTTGTGGATAAAGCAATGTAGGGGTTTGACTTTGTAACAAATTCTTTAAATGCCCTTGAAAAAATCCACAAAAGGGTCCAAGTCTTGGACTTCCATTGCTAAAGAGTGCTTTATTTCTCCCATTCTTAACCTTTCTGGCCTACTTTGAACATAAATTATCAAGAAGCGGGAACTGCCTTATAGAGTCAAACAGATCAAACGCAGAACCTTCCCTCTGGCAGTGACTGAGAGCAAATCTTCAGAAGACAGTAAAAGATACTCCAGGGAAAGGAATAGCAGCATAATCTACCCTTATGAAAGACTCACTCTAATCCCTAGAAATTAGAGATTGACCTAAACCATGAAGCATGAAGTTTTCTATCCAGACAAAATTATTTTAACTATTATTAACTGCTCTCATTATTCATATCCATACCAAATCCTCTTCTAAATGCCACTAAATAATGTGAGAATACATTCTGCTGGATGATTTTTAATGTCTGATTTTATTCTAATTATGCTATGGGGTATAATTGTGGCTGTAGCTTTCAGTTATTCATATAAAAACAGTGATAGGGAAGCAAATGGGCAAGGGAGGGAGGAAAAATTTCTTTCACATAGTTTTAAACTTCCTTTTCTTTGTTTGCTAGCAAGTATTTGGTCATAAAAAAATGCTGAGCTGTGAATTTTGCAGTGAATTTCTTTGCTAAATAATATTAAACAAGTGAGTTGGCTCTTTTGTATCCTCTTTCTAATTTGAGATGATGCTGAGGCAACTTTGCTTTCAGAAAACCAGGAAGTTTGGGGATTCCTTTCCTCCCTATTTGGTAGCTTTTTGTTTATAAAGCAGGCTGTATGAAGCATATGACACCACTGCCTCACTGTGCAATGTTTCTCTGCCTTCATTTGGTCTGGACAAGCACCTGGGGTCAGTGCCAGCACCCTCAGTTACTCATCCTGCAGCAGGGACTGTGACTTGGGCATCTTTCTGGGTCGGAAGCCCAAGTAAGATGTGCAGGTCTAACCTTTTCTTGAAGCCTTGTTTTCTTTCAGGAATTGAGGCTCTTGTAACAGCTGTCTGTGTAAAGTCTGCTTTGTTTTTTAATGTCCTGCTCTCTGCAAGGATCAGGAGCAGGTTTATCTGCTGGGCTGCCAGCCGTGCCCATGGTGGCTGTGGCTCAGTGCTGCAGTGGTTGCTTCAAGCCCCTCGTACAGCATGAGGAAGGGGGGGGCTGCACTCCCTGCTGCCACACTCCGAGATGAGGAAAAGCAATTTCAATCCCCAGCATAAGGCTTACAAAATAAATCACTCTGCACCACCCCAGATAATTTGCAGGGTATTAAATGGAATCCTTTTAGCAGGAAATGCTCGCATTCAACAAAAGGGCAGCAAAGTGAAGCTGCCGGACTGAGGGAATTGGCAGCCTTGCTTACCAGCACCGCAGGGCAAAGATAAACTTTAAATGGATTCAGCAATCGAAATGGGGGCCAGGCAAAAGCACCACTGAAAGGGGGAAGGTTTCTTACACCCTTCTCCTATTGAGCATTCATCTAGGTCCCAATTTATTCTTCATTACACTAGCTATAAAGGGACTGCCTGAAAGAGCAGTGGCAACCTGAATGTCAGCACTGCTCAGCCAGCTCCTGCCATCCCTCTGTTCCCTCTTGCTGTGGGCAGCACAACAGACTGGGAGTTTCCTCTCCCTCTGTCCATCACTGGACTCAGGTGGAGGGGGTTGCCATCATCAAGAGGAGTAAGGGATAAAAACATTTCTACCTTGTCCTTGCTGCAGGACAAGGACAGAGAAGGATGGAGAAGAATTGCCCTGGGAAGCAAAGCTGACAGTTTTACAGGATGATATTGGATCAATCTGCTTTATTATATATGGTGAAGTTCTTAAATATTAAAAGAGAGAAGGAGCAATGATTCTTAGCAGAATCACAGAATTAGATATGATGGGAATGCACCTTTGGAAATCAAGAGCAAGCTGCTCAGGAGCATGTTCAGTCAGATCCTTACCCAACCTGATGATACTGCAATCATAGAATGGTTTGGGTTGGAAGGAACCTTAAAGACTATCTAGTTCCAACCTCACTGCCATGGGCAGGGACACCTGAAACTACACCAGGTACTACCAATCTCTGCTAGAGTATCTGAGAAGGCTTTAACCTTGCTGTGCTGGGTAGTGTTGCAGTGTGCTGAATAAATACCCTGACTATTAACCTTCCACTAGTTGGCTCATACACAATTATATGGATCTTAGTGACTGCAGTGTAGAAATATGCTGGAGGATCTTCAGTCTGCAATGGACAGGCCAGGGCCATGCCCTCCATCAGGATCCATGTATGGGTATAGATAAAGTGGGTCCATGAATGAAAAACATTTACATAGTGATGTTTCAAAAACAACCCTTTGAATTTGGATCAACATATTGGAAAACATTACCAATTCTATTGGTATTTTCAAAATGCTACACAAAATCACTGTTACAATGACTTACTTATATTTTGAGTTTCTGTGAATGTTATAATCTAGAATCAAAGCACGTTAAAGGAATAGCAATGTTGAAAATCGGTTATTGAAATATTTTCCATTTCTTTAATGTCAGTCTTAGGGAAACAGGTGTAATATATAATAGGTGAAGATTTGAATAAAGATGCTTCTGCTAAAAAGGGCTCAGCAAACTGTAGCTCTGTTTCAATCCTGAGTGGGAAAAATCATCCTCAAAGGAATGGGTTGCATTTTCAGTCTTATGTTAAGTCTAAATTCACCAATATTTCATTTGGATTTCTTCCTGAATTAAAGGTACAAGATCTAAGTCTAGTTAAGAAAACCATAAATACAGATGGGTGCAGCAGCTCTTTCTCCCATGAGAAAGAGAAATAAAATAACATAGTGATTATCTTTCCCATGTGAATTAAAAGGAAGATAAAGATATAACTGCTTTTATTATGTGAACTCATAAATTAAAAAGGAGGTTGTTAAGGATCTGAGCAGCCTTCACAGATACTGATTTCAATAAAAACTGAAAATACTCGGGGAGAACATCTTCATGCCTTTAAATATGCTGCTTCAAAACTTTTTCAGCTTATATTCCAAGCACAGAGCAGGTCCAGGACAGTGTGGAACAGAGACTGTATTTGCTGGTAGCATCCTACTGCCAGGGACTGGTGGAGCTAAATCACATTATGCAAAATAAAATCTAGGATAGCTTCAGTGTTCTCTTTCTAAGGAAAGAAACCTATAAATCCTCTGCCCTGATATCCTTTCAATCTTTTTTTGGAGCTATTCATAAAGTAGCCCATTCACTACAGTAGAATTCAGCAATATTAGACTAATGCCTGTGCAAAGGGTAAGTGAAACCACATCTTTTAATTTACTTTATTGCAAGCTCTCTGTACACAGTTTGCATGCAACACGAGAGATTAAATATCCTCAGAGAAAGTATCTTTGTCATCTGGCTACTTTGCTAAGAGATAAGGTTACTAAGACAAATAGGACAATACCAACCACACAACATTAAGAATATGATTCTCAATGGCCTCAGCAAACTTAAGCAAATCCTTTTCAGCAGGCTGACACCACAAATGAAGTGTTTGAGATGGTATCTCCAGCATTTGAAAGAGCAACCCCGACACACACTCTGATTAGGGAAGCTGACATTTCTGTTAAAGTTCAGCAAGTCACAGAATCCTCTTAACATATGGCCAAAGATTACAATGTTTTCTTCTGAAAAAGGTGAGTGTGATGGCAGATCTCATAACTTTCAAAGTCAGAACCAAAACTTACTGCATCTGCTTCACTTTTTCATTCTCACCAAAGCAAAGAAAGATAGGGAGACAGATAAAATACCAAAGAAAAATACTGATAATAAATCCTGAACATGGTTTGAAGATGTAGAAAAGATAAGAAAGCAATGTTGATTTTGCCATTCTACAAATATTATGATGCTGGAAGTGTTGAGAGAGTTAGAAGTTGAGGAATATTTTGTATGGTCTAATGACTATTCGGATTTGATGACAAACAAGCCTCAAACATAGTCATGGGACTAGAGCCACAGTGAGTGATTCAGTAGCCAATTTTGCTCAAGGCTCAGATTACCTCTGTTCATATCTTAAGATTTGGAGCTCCAAAGAAATGCCTGCAAATTTACAACACATGGAGAAGAAACTAGGCTAGAATTCCTGCTGCAGTACAGCCTCCTGAAAAGTTGCAGTAAAACTGGGTTGTGACTGGATGGGTACTGACATAACAGTCTTCACAGGACTGGATTAAACAAGAAAGTAAACTCTTCTATGTAAGCACGCAAAATGATACAGATTTTATTTAATTCAATAATCCAGTCAGTTCTCATTTATTCAAAGCAATTTATCTTGTGCTCCTCTTTTGTTCTTTATCTATCTAACAACATAAAGAAAAATCTCTGTAGACAATAAGAGGCGCTGAAGAGTACCATGAGCAGTGTGTATTTACACAGGGGCTGCAAATGGCATAGCTTGGAGAGGAGCATGTTCATTTATGCTTCCCACAAGCAGTTTATGTAAGCTCTCTGTATAACTGTGCATCTTGAAGTATGAGAATAAGGACTAATCTTCAAAATTGCTTAAAAGCTCTACAGCTGTGTTCATTGAAATAAATGTACTGGAAACAACAGAATTGGGAAACGGTGAGAAGGCTATGAAGTTTGCATAAAGCCTTTTTAATGAAGGTGTGCCAATAGAGCAATTGTTTGATGTAGCATTACAAAGATATCCTTCCTTTTTATTTTTCCTTTTTTTTGTTGTTTTTTTGTTTTAAGATTCAGATTATCCAATGGCTTTTGCATTTAAAGAACAAAATGCGGGGATTATTTCCTGAGATGCAAAGGGGAAACTTTCAAAGAAATACTAAAAATCTAATCAAGATTAGATATCAGTTTAAAATGTGTCTGGCTTTTTTTTTGGGATTTACTTTTATTCTTTGCCATCTCAGCTCTGCTACCAGAACTGCTTTGCACATTTTCATTCCAGGTAACAGATGGAACCTGTAAATACAGAATAACATAAAAACTAGGAAAAACACTCTGAAATTAAAGATTTTTTACCTTTTTCACATCAAGAAAGGAGGTCTGTCCTCTTCTCTGGTGATTTTTAAGCTACAGTGTCCATTAGGACATAGGACTTGGAAAAGGACCTCCCTGGTTCTCCACTAATGGAGCAAGAGTTCCATTGCACAAATATTGTATAAATATACAAATATTGTGTAAATATTTGTAATTTTGTGGAGAACCCAGAGCTGTGTATCATCCTAAGAGGAATTCAAGATCCTTAGAGCTGTGAGGAGAGAGCACAGCAAGCTCACTGCTGTGGACTTCAGGAGAGCAATTTGGTCTCTTCAGGGATCTGCTTGGTAGAGTACTATGGAAGAAAGATCTGGAGGGAAGAAGGACTCAAGAAAGCTGGTTTGTATTCGAGGAGTAACCCCTCCAACATCAGGAGCAAACACAAAAAGCAGGCCTAGAGATAGCCTGGGAGAAACACATTGAAACAGCCAGGGATTGGATTAGGAAAGCTAAAGTCCCAGATAAATTTAAATCCAGTGAGGGAAGTCAAAGGTAACAAGAAAAGCCTCTACAAGAATATCAGTGATAAAAGGAAGATTAGGGAATATGTGAGCCCTCTCCAGAAAGAAATAGGAGACTTGATTGTCTGAGGTATGGAGAAGGCTGAGGTACTCAGTGACTTTTTTCCTCAGTCTTCACCATTAAGAGCTGTTGCTATACCACCCAAGCTGGATATATGAGAAGCTATGGAAGTTCAGTGAAGTTCTCACTGACTGGAAAATGGGAAACATAAACACCATTTTAAAATGGGGAAAAAAAGGAAGTCCTGGGGACCTACATGCCAACTGGATTCAACTCTGTGCCTACAGGATCACGGATCCTGGAAACTACTCAAAGAATCATGGTAAATAAGGAGATGATTAGTGATGTAACTTCACTAAGGGCAAACCATGTCTGACAAATCTGGAGGCCTTCACTATGAGAGTAACATGCACTATGAATGTGACATAAATTGCCCAGAGAAGCTGTGGATGTCCCAGTCCTGGAAGTGTTCAAGGCCAGGTTGGATGGAGTTTTGAGTAAACCTGGCCTGCCATGGCAGGGAAATTTGAACTAGATAATCTTATGGTCCCTTCTAACTCAAACCATTCTATTATTCTATGTTTCTAAGCCCTTTCGATACTCCAGCAAAAATTCTCAAGTGTATTCTGTAAATACTAGCTAGAAGGGTATTTAGCATTTTTACCTCTGTTCTTTTTTTTTTTTCTACTGTCATTCTCAACTTCAGTTTTCCCACCGGAGATCCCAGACAAGGCAGAAAGGGGAGCCAGAAGGGTGAGGAATTTCTTCTCTTTTGCCTTGTGCACTCATCCACAGACCACCCTTTGACAAGAAGATAAAGTTTCAGCATTCAAAGGAAACAATAGCTACTTGTAACTTAGCCAGAGTAACAACTAACTGTCTGCAAACATCTGAAACGGAATGATAACATCTTTTGATCTTCACACCACAAAGCATGAAACACCTTGTACTCCCTGTAATTTATTACCTTTGGATTTTTTTAGGAAACAAGTGTTATTACTGCTAAAAGATCCTAAACTGGCAGCCCTTCAAAGAAATAAACATGGGAGTCATGGCTCACCCCCTCACTTCCCATCCCAGGACTTGAAGCTTGTCATCCCTGTGGCCTTTCTGATGCAACTGCTCACAGGGAAGGAGTGAAGGAGGGAATTAACACTCAGCCTCAGCACAAATCCTGATGATGCTTCTGGTGAAGGCTAACCAAAGAACGTAATCAAAAATGCATGGCCTTACCTTTTCAAACTTTTTCACAGAATGTGGCATTTCTGAAGGGTTTTACAAAAAAACTTTAACTATCCATGAGAACCGGGACTAATGACAATACTTAAACTCCAAATGCAAATTAGACTATCAACTAGTCCTGATTTTTCAGTATCTAGGATGGATACTTTGAATGGGATAATGATGCAGCCACAGAGGATTGCTGGAACACAAAGGGAATGCAAATGCAAGATGTGTTTATGGGAGGGGTGAAGCTGAATGCATGAGGCATTCAGCTTACTTTAATCAGCATTTGGCTTTGAGTCCAAATAGCATTTTGCCTCCATAGTAATCTCCTGGTGGTGATTTTTATGCATATCTCATATGAGATATGGTGCATTTAGCTGAAAGTTCTGATGTCTTTAATTTTAACCTTTCGCTTGTAGCAAAGATCTATGGGATATTCTTGGCAAAGACTATCTGGCCAGTGTCCGATGTGCAGGATGAATATCTTTCTCAAGTTTTTTTTATTGCAAATCTTCTCTAAAACTAAAGCTGGTGATGTCATGCAAATCTTTCCCTTGACCTCCTAGAGCTTTGGACCAAGTCCATAATGCAACCACTTCTTCTAGTCCTTGGATGCTATTTCAGATGATCATGTACAGGAAGTTTAACTTCCTTCTTTAAATTTGTACACACAGAAGAATGTGAGCAAGAAAATTGAGTGGAAATGGAAATATTATTTCCGAGAACTAGGCAAAAGATCCTGGGAACATGTCCTCTGCTCACTGAAGTGTGGTCAATACAGAGTGACTTGGGCCCTTAATTTTATGGTGCCTTAAGCTGAAGAGGATTTCCAAAGGTAAAGAAGGCCAAAATAGTAGTCTAGGTTCTTATTCAGAGGAAACTCCTCCTGGGTTCAATTGGAGTTTCCCATGAGAAAGGGTGGCAAGGTTTGGCCCATAAACCCTGCAAGTAGATTTGGCAAAAAATGGCTTTGTCTTTTCAGATTGGATGAAAATAAAGTTCATTCTCTTCTGAAAAAAACCTATACATGTGGACCTTGTTAATTACTGAGGGTTCCATAGCATTTATCTGTTCACCAGTGTATTTATTTCCTCCAACATCTATTGCACCTTTGACCTTTAATATGGTATCAACATTAAACAAACAAACCAATGAAATAATGTGGTTACCAAAACTTATGAGTTTCTCTTATATTGTTGAAATACTCTTTGCAGTCTTACTCATTTCCTGTCAGGAGAGTTTGGCACTTGATCTCCAACACATAAACAAGCCCAGGAACTGGCCTAAGCCAGAGACATTGCACATCTAACTGCAGAAGATGCTTCAGTATGAAGAAAATACAATCCTCCCCAGAGGACCTGATCTCTTTTTGGGTGTCCTATATCTCTCTGCCTGGCTTTTTAAACATCTCTCTCCCTCCTTATGGAGAAAAAGCCAAAGAAAAGCTTAATATATTGTGCTGCATTTCTTATGAGGTTTTCAACTAACTCTAAATATGGTTTCCTGACGTTTATGTGATTGTTCCTCATACAACTGAGATGCACTGGAATTGTGCCCCTTTGCAGGTAGAAAAGGAGGTTATAGTTGCAGCCACTGGGAATGGACACATGCATTAGCTTAAGGAGTGAGGAGAGCCCTGGAAAGAGGATGGTCATCTCCTAATTAATATTGACCATTAGCAGAGCATTGCATCTGTATTGTTTGGAGATTAAAAGTAGGTCTTGCAAGGAAAATTTGTGAACCTTTGCTCCATGGCACAGCATTTTGCCCTGTAGACATGCCCATGCTGGTGTCTGAGCCTGAGTCTTGAGAAAAAAAACCCCAGGATCGTTGTTCCAAAAGATTTTTTCTTGAACCTTTGCCACAGAATAATACTTTCCCCTCCATAAACTTTTATCTTTAATTGCCTTTCTGGGACTCTAACCCATCTACTTGTTATTCATCATGTGAAATAATTCTGCCTTTAACTTCTTTGTTGCACCTCAGACCCACAGCTTTAAAATATCCCCTTTTGCTTAGTTTTCTGGGCTGTTCTTTGAGCGATGTGCATTTAATGCTGATACTGCATTAGTGATCAATCAAACCTTTGCCAAGAGCACAAGCAAAATAAATAAATAATTAAACCCTCCAGTATATTTTGATGTGCCTTTGAAAGCAGAAAAATTCCTTTCACATGGCCTCTTGTCCCTAGAAATCTCCAAGTTTCTTTGTCTTGGCGAATGGCCAAGCAGCACCGTGATGTACCATTTTTCTTGGCCGGTGTTTTCAGGGCTTTTGAAAGCAGACCAAGCGTTCACATGGTATTTCTTCATTTAACAGCTGCAAGACAGTGACCACAGCTGCATGGGCTGTGAAATGCAGCTTCCATCTATAGTAAAGGGACGCTCTGTTTTTGTTTTTTCTGAGAGAGCTGACTAAACAAATCCAAAGGCAGGGCTGTTAGAGGCAGTGCTGCGGCTTCCTCTGAAGCCATTTCACTCTACCTATGAACCTTCAGAACCTTAGCACTTCAGAAAGCAGAGCCAGAGAGGGGCCATTGGAGGGTGAACATCTATACACATGCTAATTTTCTACGTGCACAGGACCAAATTAGCATCTCCCTGAGTGAATGCCATGCAAGCAGAGCGAAGCTGAACATCTGTAGCCCACCTGGCAGCAATCTTTGCAGGCCCACACTGCTTGGTGCCTCCCTTCAACCCCATCCAAGTCCCTTGAGGTTGCAGGCTTGGCAGCCTGTTTAAATTGATCCTGTTTGGAGTGGGCCCTTACATCATTACATTTCATAAGCTGTTAACTAAAGTATTTGCAAGGTTGGCCCAAGTTGCTTGCTGACAAATTGCAATGAAGCTTGTAAAAAAGGATAAAAAAAAAAAAAAGAAGGTAAAAAAAAAAAGTCAAAACACGGTTCATGTGTAAGGCAAAGTCAGCCAGGAAATATTTATGGTGGGTTTTGAATGATCAGACATTCTGCAAGTGGAAGGGAGGAACAAATGTTTCCCTGTCTGCTTGTTAGGGGTTTTTGTGGTGTTCCAGTGAAGACTGGTGAGGTTTTTGTGGGGTTAAGATATCTGAAGCTGAGCCTGGCAGGATGGAAACACTCTGCCCATGCTTGAAAGGAGAACATGCATCTGTACCCTAAAACATGTTGTTTTATGACCTCAGTAATAACATTATTAACTAGTTGGTGGTTGTTTGAACATGAACTAAGAGGTCAGCAAACCCAATTTAAAAGCCATAATAAGAATAGTACCTCATAACATCTGAGGAAAAATTCCCGAGGAGTTTATTGGTTTTGCCAAGAGCAAAGGATTGGGACACTGCAATGTTAGGTAAGGGTGGCTTCCTGCCAGGTTTACTTAGATACAAGGATGAGTGTTAGGTTTTCATCCATTTGTTTAGGAACTGCAATGAACACATGGTGAAAACAGGATTCCTGTGCAGGAAATCACCTAATCAACACACAATAAGAAACAGATAGGTGGGACAGACTGACAAAGACTGCATGAGATAATAGCTATGATTAGCAAAATAAGCACACTTTTTCTCTCCCATTTATTTTGTCTTTTTGTACTTTGAGAATAGCAGAGGCTTGAGGCTTATCAGCAGCTGAGATGTGGCTATCATATTGGGGTTAAACCTGGGCAGTACAGGGCCCAGTACAGGTCTGTGCAGGCAAGACTGTGGGAACTCCTCTGATGGGGGGGGTGAAACCCTGGCAGTGACAGACAAGGAGGAGGAAACTGCTATTGAGGGTTATTGGGGAACTGAGCAGAGCAGCCACTGCAGACCACCCCAGTCTCTACTGTGATGGTGGGGCCTTGGGGAGCAGTTAGTGTTTCCTGCCTCTGAAACACTCCTGGAGGTCCCTTTCCTTTAGGATCTCTGAGGAGTGTGTGTGTCATGGCTCTCAGCCACACAAAATTCTGGGCACACGGCTCATAGGGTCAAGAGGAATGGCCACCCTTGTAGCAAAATTCAAGCTCGTCTGTTTTTATTGAATTCTTTTGGCACGTTTTTTTTACTGTAGAGAAGCCATCTCACCCTGCCTGCTCTTCTGACACGGGACACAGCACACTCACTTAGGTTCTCCCCCGAACTCTCAGTATCCCACACTGTCAGCTGTTTCTGCACTTAAGCTTTTGCAATCTGGTTTTATGCCCTTCAAATGTTTAAAAGAAAAGTGTTGATTAAATGAAAGGAGAAAGGATTATACTTTCTGATACGGATTTACTTACAAAATACGTTCAAAAGTTTGCTAATAATTTCACAGGTATTTAGGAAGAGTGTAAGCAGTCTAGTGGGTCAACAGGTTGTTTTTATCCATGGTTCAGTACTAAGAGGAGTACCTCATACCAGCATTCTTAGTCCTGCTGTGGCATAGGCTCTTGTGCCTATTATGTACTCAGGCATTATTAATAATTGATTAACCCTTTACAAACCACTTAGATGTGGGATCTCTCTCCAAAGTGGAAATGGGAGCTAATCAGACAGGGTCTTGTCAGAGAGGCTATTAGGCGTCTTCCTTCCTGTCTGAAAAAACCAATATTAATAAACTAACACATGGATTCAGGTAAATTCTGCTCCCTTTTAATTTGGAGATTCCTTTTGTTAACTCAATTTCTTCTTTGTCTCTTTCTCCAATTTTTTTTCTTTTTAATATTTCAAGTACTCTAGGACTGTATTTTCTGTGAAAGGGTTTTTTTACCTATGACATTTATGTATTCACCAGTCCCACAAGGCCTCCTTTCCTCATGACATACTGAGAATTATGTATATGCACTGTGTATGGGCTGTAACAATTTACCTATGTAAGGCTCCTAATATGTTTGTTGTTGAAATAGATTCATAGAATAGTTTGGGTTGGAAGGGACCTTACAGATCATTGAGTTCCAACCCCCCTACCATAGGCAGGGACACCTCCCACTAGATCAGGCTGCTCAGTGCCTTGTCCAGCCTGGTCTTGAACACCTCCAGAGAAGGGGCATCCACAGCCTCTCTGGGCAGCCTGTTCCAGTGTTTCACCACCCTCACTGTGAAGAATTTCTTTCTTATGTAAAGTCTCAATCTACCCCCTTCCAATTTACATCCATTATTTCTGGTCCTCCCATCCGATATCATATTAAAAATTCCTTCCCCTGACTTTCTGTAGGACCCCCTCAGGTACTGATAAGTTACTATAAGGTCCTCCCTGAGCCTTCTCTTCTCCAGGCTGAACAGCCCCAACTCCTACTATGAAACTATCCTGATGGAAAACCAGGTGAGTGCATTGGATGAGTGGATCTGATTGAGGTCTTGAAGCCACAAACTAACTGAAGCTGTGTTGCAGTCGTGTAGAATCACAGAATGATTTGGTTTGGAAGGTGCCTTTAAAGATAAGTTTGTTCCAACACCCTTTTACTATGGGCAGGGACATCTTTCACTAGGTCACGCTGCTCAAATCTCTATCCAGCCTGGCTTTGAACACTTCCAGGGATGGAGCATCCACAGGTTCTCTGGGCAACCTGTTCCACTATTTTACCACCTTCACAGTAAAGAATTTCTTATTATACCTATCCTAAATCTGCCCTCTTTTACTTTAACACCACTATCCCTTTTCCTACCACTGCAGGCCCCAGTAAAATGCTTCTCTGAATTTTCCTTATGAACTCCTTGGAGTACTGCAAGGATGCAATATGGTGTTCCCAGAGCCCTCTCTACCACACGCTGGAAAAACCCAACTCTTTCAGTCTTTTCTCATAGAAAAAGTGTTCCAAATAATTTTGTTTCTGTCTTCTGGCCTTGCTGCAATGAGTCCAGGTTTTTGTAGACATCATAGAAGTCACAGGTGTGCCAATGGCCACATCTTTGATTTAATCTTCCATGCTGAACCCAGAGAGGCTATAATTCTTCAGAATTGCAGAGCATATTGGTCCTTGTGGGCTCAGACAGAAAGACCCCTCTCCTCCTCTCCCAGGCATCATGCCATGTCCTGCCAATGGCAGAGAAGGGATAAGTATGCATGATTTACAGTAACTTTTAATCGAATTCTCTTGATGGCTTAAAAGCTTTCTATATAATAATATTAGTTTCTACTGACTCTTAAACATGCTTTTTTTCCCTACTTGAAAAACACAAGTGTGTGAACAAAGAATCATCAAAGGGGCTTAGTTTGACAACAAGCTGAGTTGCACAATCAAAAGGTATGACTGGCAGCATGCTCAGGGGACTCACTATGGAGGTTTCATAAATTTCAAATAGAGGGACTGCTTCTATATTAAGTCCTTCTCTATTTCTGTGCTGCTGAATGCTCCTTTGAAACCAGAGATATTGATATATTCTACACTGCAGGGTAATCAATAAAAACTTTAATCACAAAATTAAATAAAACCAAAGCTACTGACATTAAAAGGTAGCACTTTTGGAAGAAATAACATGACATTTTATGATTCTCCTGCAACTGGGCTTACTATTTAGAAAAAAAAAAAAACCCAATCAATAGTTTCTTCATAACTCTTGGTATGGAGAATAAGGACTTCCCATAATTTTGTATTCACATATTAGTGGGCATTAGTGCATTTATAGAAGAACAGCATGGGGCACATTCTTCAGTGATGTAAATGGTTTTGTCAGAAGGAATTTGCTAGCTCTTAGGTTCACCTCTGTCAGTATCTCAGAACTTTCTTAAATTTGTGCCACCATGCTAGCTCTTCCATCATTTATGTATTTCCTGCACCTAACTGTGAAAAAGTAGTGAATTGAAGGTAGTGACATCCCTGTGAAGCACAGTACAAGGTCATATCTGAATCACACTAACATTGTATCAAACAAATTTCATCTAGAAATTAATTTTGGCTGATTCTCAGGAATGATATCAAGTAAAGCTTAAACATAAAAACCCCATGTTTGTACACAACCGTATAAATCCTTATATATGTAAAAAGTTTAAAGCTAAGAGTTTCTCCACAAAAGGTATGAATTTTTAAACAAATCAGTTGCCCCAAAAATATTTTTTAAAATCAAAAAATTAAGTTCTTTCACTTATAACATGAAGACATTTTCTGAGAAGAGTGAAAATGACTTACAGAGGAGACTTCAAAATTAGAAAGCCATTATACCTCTTCATTTTGTGTCAAAAATGAATAATTTGACATCCAGGTTCTTCCTGGAAATCCCTAGAAAAATTCCACTTCAGAGTTTCTTCTTTCCAGGGAAAATGTTTTAAAATGTGCAATATTTTTTTTTCAAAATAACTGAAATACAAATAAAGGATGCAATTTTCTATCATTCTGCTACAACCACCACAGATTTTAATGTCAGATATTGCAAGATTACAAGGACTTTTATTAATAAAGATAAACATTTTCCATTCATAATCTTAATTTTTCTGCTATTATGACCTTGCTGTTAAAGAAAAAATTCAGTTAATCTTAAAATGTTAGAAATCTTACATAACAAATACTGTATAACATGTACAGCAACAGAAATACATAACCAGGATTCTGTGAATCTGTAATCATTATTCCCACTTCTGCTCTAATGGAAGCTTTTGGAAAAGGAACAAAGAAATAGAATTCTATATAAACAACAAGTATAAGCATCTCTTTTTCCCCCTTAAATGAGTAGATGCATGCAAATTTTGTGATGGGTTGGCTTTGGCTGATCATCAGATGCCCACTAAGCTGCTTTGTCACATCCCCTTCTCAACCACACATAGAGAGAAAATTATGACAAAAAACTCTCATTCAGGATTAGGTCAGGATCAGGACTGGCAGATCATTTAACAAATAGCATAGCTTGCTTGTGCCTTGTTCAGATTAATTTAATCTGAATATGATCAGATATATTATTATATTTTCCAAATTATCACAATATTTTTCAAAGAATTGCTCTGTAAGGTTTACTTTGAAGTCAAGGACAAAGAACAGAACCACTTGTTGACAGATGTGTCCATGCAAATATTCCTAGGATAGGGACCATTTCCTTGAATCTTCCTTTCAAAGAAATAACCTTAAGGGCAAAATTTATATAAGAATTCATTAGAGACAGACACGATTGGATCTATCATAGCTTATAATGACTTTCTGGGCCACATGTCACTTTGCTTTGCATCTTGGAGGCAATTTGTGAATGGCAGTTGGTGAGACAAGATCTGCTATATATATTTTTTCTTTTAGAATATTGAACATGACACAATGAAGTCTGATTTTAATCTCAAGATAAATAATAAAAAATAACATAGAAAAGCTGTTAGTAAATACTGTAAAAGGAAGTGCTTGAGGGTGTTTTCTGATAGTGTAGTTATTTATAAACCACTCCTTTCTACATGCTAAAAGACTCATTAAGGATGGGGATTCTGGATAAGAGCAATAGATTGTATTGTGCAGTGGGTAGCATGAAGTAAATATTCAATATGCATTGGAGAGTCCTTGCTCAGGGACCAAGCTTGGGAAGTGATGTAAACTGTTCACAGAGCACTTAATTTGATTCTATCAGAGATTTATTTCAGCATGTGATTGATGGAAACTGACTAAGTGGTAGTGTGGCAAAAGTACAAAAGCTATTGAACTACTAATATTATTTATAAGGACAGGACTAACTGCGATAAGCAAGGACCAACATGAAATGTTTGTTTGCTTATTTGGAGCGAAAAGACTTCCTTTACGAGAAGCCAACACAATTGCAGAGGTTTAACAGAAGCTGAAGACAAGTGCTGACCCACCAGAGTCAGTATAGACTCAGATCCACTCCATACTGTAGTAAAGAAGGTTGCAACAAGATTTTGGAAGCATTTCAGTCAAAAAACTAGAAATCCAAATGTGTCAAACTTCCTTGAATTCAGAAAATGCTGTTCATCTCTCACCTGTCAGCTGCACTGGGCTTTGTCATTTCATTTCTCTTGTTAAGGACAGCAGAAATAGGTAAGCAAAGTGGAGCAGCAATCAGTACTCTTTGTATTTGATGGCTATTCCATCTCCAAAAGAAATCACCCCTTCCCTGGGTCCACATTTCCTGAGTGCTGGGAAACCATGACAATATAAATAGATGCCAATCAAGTGGTTAGTGTAATAACATATTGTGAAATTATATGTAAACATCAAACTACATTGATTGGGCAATTTCCTATCCTGTTATATTTGAATTACCCCTTCCCTGAATATGTCTTTTAGGAATGCCTCAGAAAACAGTCTGCAATGTTTTATTCTCTTTAGACCTAATTTATTCAAAATATCCCAACTCCCACATACTGGTCAATACATTGCAGCCTCCTGGGCCAGCAATTGCAGCCTAAATTGGCAAGTGACTTACCAGCTAAAGATCATAAGGAGGAGTAGAGGTAATTGATGAGTAAATATTCATATGAAATAATCCAAGAACCCCTTTCTTGTGATTTACTGCCTGAGCTCAGTCTCTAACCTATTTAATACCATTTCCCTGAACTCACGCAGAGGGATCAGACATACCAGCATTCCAGTAAAGGAATCCCCATTGTACCATTTAACTTGTGGGAGGAAGGAACACTTAGAACCACTGGTGGCCTTGCAATTCTTGGAAAAGGTCTCACTTCACATGCAGATCTCCTCAGCAACTAAGTAAAGCCAACCAATGTGTCAGTCAAACTGTAGTGAGCAGAAGTCAATCCAAACATCTGTCTTTCTTGTCTGGTTTCCCTGGGTGTTTGGCTTGGATTTTGTTGTACAGAAATGCTAGACATGAAAGGTTTTTCTCAGTTCATAGAGAAAAGCACAGCAGCTTCTTGGATTTCTGTCTTATTTGCTTTAGCCAGCTGGTCATCTGCATGTCAGAGAACATTTTTTAATTTGATGCTGGTGCACTGATTAACAGCACAGGTCCCTTTACAGATATTTGTTTCTTAGACTTGCCAATCAGCAAGATTAAGCAGTGAGCTTGTAGTAATTTACTTATAAAGAGTGAGAGGCTGACAGCCTCATATCAGCTATTGCTGGCATATTATTTACTGAAGAAATATGAAACCAAATATTTTGTCTCCTAAGAATCAAAGTAGGAGAGAATGGGAAAAATGTGTGGTGTTTCTCCCCAGTGTATCAGGCAGCTATTTCCCAGATATTAATTAGATCTCTCTCCTTTATTGACATTGTAAGCTAGATTTGAAGTATTTGAAGTAATTTGATATCCACTTTCAAGTTTATTCAACATTCACAGAGGCCAAAGAGAGTTTTATTTTAATCTTGAGCTTTGAATCAAGAATCGTTTTGCTCCATGAATTCTCCACTCCTCAGTTACCTGCAATATTTTTGAATTTTTTTCTTGTGAGAAGAATCTTTCTGACAGTTCTTGCAGGTCCCTAGATTAGAATAACATATCAATGTCTTTCAACTGGATTCTGATGGGAATCAAGATATGTACTGATGAATTTTGCTTTCACACAAAGCTTAACCATACTTTTTTCAGAAATATTCACACAAAAAATACTGGATTCGTCCTTTAGGCCAAACATTATCTTGTATATCATTGCAACCACATTCCCTTGAGAATATCTTAAAGTCAGGGAAAACATTTACAATAGAAGCATCTCTAGAGAGAAGTTCAGGTGAACACAGAACAAGTACTACTCCTCCACTGGACCTGTATGTCTAGATCACAGACAGCAGCTGAGACACTGATCTCTAGGACATGCCTGCCCTATCAGAAGACCAAAGCACCATGTTTATGTTCTTCCTTTCCTCATTATTGGCTGTATCTAGGGTTATCAACAGATTTCAGTGGTGCTACCCAAGGGCTGAGTTGAGGTCAGCCTGCTGTTGACCAGCATCAGACGTGTCCAGCCTTGCCCATTCAAACTCACCCTGGTAGTCACCGATTTTGCCTGAACTTGGTCAAAGCAACCCTACTGGCTCAACAGGCAGGCTTGGTGGGGGCTTGAACATTTGTCCGTGTCCATACTGAGAAACTAACAGCCTCTGAGCATGGAATCAAGACCTGGCCCATGACTGTCCCCTCTCTTTGCTGCTCCAGGCTCCTAGGTGCTGCTTGGATAACAATACTAATGGAGCAGGTGCTGCTGGCATATGGAATGCCTTTCCTGCTGATGGAGGAGGATACATGGTTTTGTGGAAAAATCACTTTCTTTCTTGTTTTGTACCCTGCCCTGTGTCTGTTACTGTTTATGTACACACCTAAAATGAAACTTCATTGCTTGGTGGTTTGACGTCAAATTTTCTCTTCTGGTCTGTACATTAATTTGACTGGATGTATTTCCCCCCTTGCAATCAGACCATCTTGAGTGTCTCTTGTGGTGACAAAATGTCTCATGTGCTCTGCCAGAAAGTGTCATATTCCTATTGTTTAGTGATTATAGGCAAACTGAGTCATCGGGACACTCAAAAAAAACCCCCAAACATGCATGTGTTTAGCACTTCAGGCAAAACAAGAATGTAATTTAGAAGGCTAAATCATAACAATAGAGTTAAAAGTGTATCTCAGACCAAATTTTTTGAGATCTACACTCTGACTAAACTCCTACCTGTGTATTCAAACAGGTGTGTGTGAAATATAAGTAAATTGGAAGAGTATGAGATAAAACAAAGACCTTTCAGGTTGGTATTATTTATCTTTTTATGAAAAACATACATGACTTTCTTCAAGTCCTGGACTCTGTTGCTCATTGGTGCTGCTGGTGCTGCCCCTATCTTGGCTTTTTAATTTTCTAATTGGTGAGGCAGTAACTTTTGAAAGATGGAATGTGCTATGCAAGTGCAAAGCACAAGCTAAGCTCATTGATTTTAGTGGAAATTAAGGCCTGCTCCTATATTTTATGCTTATATAGCACATTCTGCCTTCAGCACTTCTCCATTTATGGGATAACATCTTTGCTGGAGACAACACATCACATTCACTTCTGTATTATTTAGCTGTGTAGTATGATAGTGATAAGATCAAGATGTTTGGCACTAAAATCCCAACTGTTTCAGCAAGTGCTTCATGGTTGCTTGGGGTGTCATATCTGTTAACAGGCTTGTTCATCATCTTTGCTTTCTCCTTGTGGAGCAGGTAATGAGTGGTAGCTTGTGTATCTCTTTCTCTAGTCATCCACTGCCCTGTTACAGAAAATCAGTCCTTCAGTGGATAAAAGTATATCTTTCATTTAAGCTGGCTGGATTGGATTTGAGGTTTGGGGTTTTTTGGGTTTGGCTGTTTTATTTTTCCTTCATGTTAAAATCTATCGATTAATTTACATAGGAGATTTGTGTAAAGCTGCAAAACCAGAGGGGAAGAACTATCTGATGCTTTAATACAGGACTGGTGAGAATCAGGTCTAAGAAAGACTGATATAATCACAGACTACTCATTTTACCTGTCTCTTTGTCCATTTTTCTATCTCTAAAAATATGCCAATCTAACATTTACCCTCCTTGTGGTAATGTTTCACAACTTAGGAAATGTTTATGGCACAACACTGCTATTAGCATAGCATTGTTTACTCATGCAAACGTTGATTAAGAACACTGAAATTATCTGGATGATAACAGTCAGGAAAGAAAGGAAATGAAAATGAGGCTTTATTCACTTTCTCAGTGTGGAAGAGAACACAGATAAGGCCATTCCTAACTACAAGCTATAAACAGGACATTGCAATTTTGTCACACATTTTCTCTCTGAGGATGGCATCTCAGCAAAAACTTTGCTGCTTTCTTCCACAGGCTGATAGCCTGCAACCAAGCTCTTAAACATAATGGAAAAGATAAAGAGAAAGCAAGTTAATGGCTGCATCACCTCAAATGGGTCTCGCTTCCACAGATTTTGGTAACCTTGCAAAGAGCTGCTTCTATTACATGCAATGGCATGCTGTGGCTTCAATTACATGGGTGCTGCTGTGTTACTGCTTTGCCTACTGACACTAAGATATTGCCTGAATAAATATTGCCTCCTGAAGGATTGCACTGAGCGAATTGCATGGACTGAACTAAGCACAATGGAAATTTCTTCTGGATGAGACAAGTTTACCTTGCTCTTGCTAACTCAAGCAGTGCTGCTTTTATGTAAAAGTGAGCAACTCTTCCTCTGCTCATGAGATACAGTCACAGCTCTCTAGTTCTCTGGGTTTGATTGGTATTTGCTTCACCTTGCTCTGATGCCAACAAATCAACCCTTGTGAGTCTTGCTGAGAGTGTTGAAGACTATATGATATGCTAAAATCCAGACACTGTCTTCAGTTCACTTCTTGAGGAAATTAAAAATTTTCATAAAACTCAAGAAATCAGAGTTTATCTGAAAAAAATATGTACAAAGCTGCAACACAGTGTCTATGATGCCTGCAGGAATATTGTAAAAGTCATGTATTTACTTCACTGAGATTTTGAAATTCATCAACTATTTCCTTCACAAGCTGAGCTTTCCCCCTTTTTTCTTGCAAATGCAGGCTGGTATGCAAGTGCATATGTAACATATGTTTTGTGCAGTACAGATGAAGCAGTATAACGTGCAGATGAGAAAACAGCGTTAAGTGGGCACCAAGTGTCTAATTCAAAGTCTGCTTTCATCACCTTTCTGCCTCTTGGAGCTCATGAGGAGCAGAGGAGAGTAAGAGGTTTGCCCTGGGCTCCTTGTTACTTTCCTACACAAATTCCTGATTATTATTCTTGAATTCTGACAAAACAATTCTTTCTACTGTTTAGTGCCAAATCTAGGATGACCATAATCTATCACAGGATTAACAGATTCTAGTCTCATGAAATATAAACCACCCCTCTGTGTAGGCTTCAGCAGTACATCTACTGGAGCTGGTAACTGAATCTGATTTTTGTCTCCGTTTTCACATGACTCTGTGCCTAAAACTATACCAGTCAGATGAGTAAGGTCAGGGTATGTCCCAAGCACTGACACACTACTGCCCTTGCTGGGAAACCATTAACAAGGCTCATGGCATGCATTTGGACCAGACAGTCTGATATTCTCCAAGACAAGCAATGGACATGGCTCAGGGATCAGCTTGTTTTAGATTCTAAGTTTTTATATAGTTGGCCTTTCTAGGAAATATAGAGGGAGGGTTTAGGTAGACATGAACTGTATGTAGACATGAATACTGTATTTTCCTGATACAGGTGCATCCACTTGAGTGTTTTAATTCAGGTCAGACTTATGTATGAGAAGCTATTTTCCTGATTGGTTTCCAGCTTCTTACAACCCCATCCTGAATAAAAGAAAGAATACAAATATCCTGTCAATCAGAGCAATACTTCACCATGAAATAAAGCTGTTGCAAGTATGCTACTGTATCATCATTCCCACACTACTATGAAAGGTAGAAAAAAATAAAATAAAATGTAAATGTTAGTGTTGATATTTTGGTGTCTCAATGGGCTGTAACCTTCATTACCACATCAATCCTGTGGGCTTGAGCACAACATTGGATATTGTTTTTTCATCATATTCCTGTAGCAGCACTATTGTATGTAAGACACATATTGGAGAGGTTATTGCAAAACTTTGCAGGCAGGGTAATCTGGCATTAAGACTCATAGGACTGTTCCATGTTCCTCATTTTTACTGTTCTTTTGCCATTCCTCATGCCCTCACAAAGGCGATCAGGCACCCAAATGTATGAGAACAAGTACTGGAAGGTAAAGGACATTTAATCCTATAAGACTAGAAAAACATTGCCTTAAACATGTTTACAAAATATGTCTTATTCCTGTATTGTGCAAGAATTAGATATCTCAGTATAATCTGTACTCTGAGGAATTACCACTTAATTCCAGCCCTGGATCATATTTACATGAGTCTATGAGAAACCTTTCTCTGACCACTCATCTTCCCACCAGATGGACATGATAGATCTGGCTTTTTTTCTTTCTTTTGTGTTTCTTTCTTCTCTTCTTTTTTTTTTTTTTCTTCTCATTTTCCAGATATACTTGGCAGAGATCTTGTAGTTCACTGGGCTGACCCTTTCAAAATCTTGATACTGAACCTGCCATCTGGCTTATAATGAGGCCAAGTGGACACCAATACCAGGACTCAGTCCCAAACTCACATTTTCCTCATCTGGCTCCTTTTCTGTCTGTTTGTTCTCTCCTTGTCTGGACCACATGGATATAATGTTGAGCAAAGTTACATAATGTCTTAGCCAACCTTTTAATTTAGGCTATACCTCATGATGGCAGGGGTGTTGTTTTCCTGACCCCTCAGGAAACATTTTATTGTTGGATGTGGACCATATAGGATGCCAAAAAGAGAAGAAACACTGAGAAAAGTACTCTCATTGTTAATAAACAGCAATATCTCTTGGTTGCAGAAGCAGGTTCAGATAAATCATTTTATCATTTTCCTCTGAGTTTAATTGAACCACAGCTCTAACTCACCAGTTTGATTGATGTGACAGTGTACACAGATTCTTGATTCATAAGAAGCAAACATTTTTCTGTTGTTAAATTAGAGATCATTCTCTAGGACATTCAGAACAATTGAGTCTGACAGTGACTCTTGATAGGTTATATGCTACTGTATTCACCAAAGCTGCTGGTTTGGGAGGCTGACTGTCAAAGACACATATTTGTACTCTGAAAAAGCTTGCTATGGGACCCCACCATGTCTACCTCTGTCATATCTCTGCTATAAATTAAAGGAGAGTTAGAGAATCTAGGTGTCTTTGCTGGACATGAACAATTTGTTGTATAGACAGAAGGAACAGACTACTCTGTACAGGAAAATAAGCCTGGGAGCTCAGCACAGCACCAAAGCAGGAAGGATGCAGGTCTCACAAGTACAGTCCCACAGTGCCCCAGCAACAAGAGCAGGACAGCTACAGGGGCAGGAGCTTGCTTCAGCCTAGAGTCAAGTTCAGCAGACAAGCCTGTAGTAATGAGGATGGTCTGAAGTCAAGCCAGTAGCCAAGTCTGCCTGCCCAGGTCAAAACTCCTGTCAATTGAGTATATGGCCAGAAATATGTACAGCTGAAAAATCGCTGAGAAAAGGACCAAAGCTTTTATGCAGTAGATTTAACAGTTCTTGACAAAACATATAGGGTGATAAGAGTTACTTTCAAATATAAAAATATCAAGCAGCAATCCTTTTTCATATATATATTGAAAGGAATCCTCTTTATTACTACACAGACTACTCTTGTTGCAGCACTATCATACATAAGAGACATCCTGTTTCTCTTTATTAACAAGATTTTACACACCATATCCATGAGAGACTGTAAAGTCAATGTCTGTGCTGTGATAGTTTCCCTGCTTCTATACAATAACTTGCCAAGACCACTTCTTCATGGAAGAAAGAAATCATTCTTCCCTGAGGGGAGAATCTTGTACAGCATCTGTTCCATGTCTTCTGCAGGTCCTACTGTTGCCTCAAACAGCAATAGGGCCATTCTCGAGTGTAAAGACCTACTTTGAAAATGATCAGTTTCTTGCCAGCTGTTAAATGAACTACAATACTAGGACAATCCTTCAAATGTCCATGGAGATAAGTTAATGATACTATGTTAATGAGGTGCACGTTGTCCTTGTTTAGCAAACCTTATTGTGTATGTACCAAGTCTATTCACCCTGAATCCTCTGAAGCTTGTTGTGGCAGACCATTGATTTATGCTGTTGTTGTTGCCTTGGAAAGAACAGAAGGGTTCATATTGCCAGGGATGTAGGATCAATCCTGTAATTACAGTCCATTAGCAGGGAAGCCACTGTTAGGGGCTTCTTGCATTAGAAATAGACCATCATTTCTAAAACTGTCTGAAACAACAATGTCTATGAAAATAGCTCCCAGTTGTGAGGAAGAGGCTGGCACAATCAGCTGGAGAGGTAATTGCATTGGAACACAGGTCAGCACAGAAGGAGATGGTCCTTGTCTCAGTGCATTAAAGGAAATGCACTATGGCTGTGGCAGGGTCCCTTCATTTCAGAGTGATTTTCAAGGCCTTATTTGAAAGCAATCTGTCTCCACATGGTTTTCCTCAGAAAGATTTCCCACCAGATTTCTACTTAGTGCTTTGCGACCTGTCTTCTACTTCATCCAGGAGAACTTTCAGAAATTGCTTTCAGATTCACCATTCTGCTTTTATTTAGACACTTTTAGGCCTCTTCTTTACTCATCTCCTCCTGTGGCTGGGGCTTTAAATCAATGCACAGCCATTCATTTCTTCTTCTAACCAAATCACTCTTGATGAATTCGCTGCTGTTGTTTCCCACTGCTAGCTTCCAAAAGGTGAAGCATGGCTACAGCTGAATGTGGTGCTACTCATAGTCACATTGTCAAATGCCAAATGCTGCTCCAAATTATGATTTACCACTTTTATTACTTTTGTGAGACCAGGTGCCAGCCAGCTGAGACAAGGTGCTGGATACTTGTGCGTTCCAACACCCAGGTTATTAAAATATTGTTAAGAGAAAATATGACTGTCAGTTGTAGACTTGGCTGCCACTGAATGCCTGGCATTGCCACACACTCAGAATGTGAAGTTGGAGACATTGCTGTTAGTAAATTATAGAGCTCTAATCATATCAGCTCATTATATAGCTCTAATTATATCACCTCTAATCTCTGTTCTGGATGAGCATCTGCAATTTTTTGTTCTGATACTGCTCCACCCAGAGAAATAGCAGATTGAGGATCCTCTCTGGTGCTGTTGCATGCCAATGGGCCAACAGTATTTTCAAACTGCATTTGCCCAATTTGATCTCTCCATACAATCTCCTATCCCATATATGGATTGCGATGCAATACTATTTCTCTGAATGTATGTTGAACATAGCCTCCTTTTCTCTCATTGCTGGACAACAAAAGTCTCATGGAGAGAAACCTAAAGGTAATTACTAACTCCTTCTTCCCTAGATCCCCTTTTGCCCTAGTTAACCATGTAATCGTGGCTCTCCTTATTCAGTAAAACAAATCTTTCCTTCCTTCTGCCAGTTCTCAGTTCAGGTGTCAGCAGTCCCCAGTGTGGTGTCGTTCCCTGGTCTCCATGTGCCTTAGCAATATATCCTCTATTACTGGAATAGTTTATGCCAATGCAGGACCCTGGATTTCAGCCCAAACACTGTGCATAAAAGAGCTGAAATCAGCACTCTCTAGTCTCTAATTCCTAACATAGTCTCTACATGCTTACTTTAATCTTCCTGGGCTGTCTGGGCAGTTCTTCTGAAGGAAGGGTAATCTCACTCACTGACCTACAGCTTTACTCTCGTTCAGCTAGGTCAGCAGGCAGCCCTAGCCAGGAAAGTGTTTAACCCCCAAGCAGCTAGGATTGCACTGGATGACATTTCCCTGGCTCTTCTACAGAACAATGTCAATGATCATTAAGATCATCATTAATGATAATTTGTTTAAAAACTCAATAATGTGGATTCTTTAGCATGGAAGTACAGCTCAGACTTGTGGGAAAACCGGACTTGCTAGCAGAAATTCATCCTTACAATCTGCCAGTAATACATGCACAAATAGATTGGAATTTTTTTGCATGTTTTGATCCAAACCTCACAGCCTGACCCTATTTCATTTGAATTGAACAATACCTGAGCTGCACCTTCAGGATCACCAGCTTCTTAAAGCTCTGTATGATATTCATAGCAGCTCCCCATTCTCTCTCATATGATGCATCTCTCTTCTTGTTCAAGAGTTTCTTTTCCCTGCTCGTGGTACAAAGGAATATCCAAATAAAAATCTAAAAAAGAACCAGGAAGCTTTTCTTCTGTCAAGTTAGCAGCTATTCCTCATTTCTGTTTCTTCTGTCACCCTCTGTGGAAAAATCAGCCACCTCTCTGATCAGATGGCAGCACAGTACAGATTAATTCCTGTCCTTTGGTCGTGGTGTATATGTTGCTCCAGGACAGACATTAGTGTAGAAAGATGAATGAATAACAAAATGGTTGATGTTATGGGACAGCAATCAACCACTCTTGTGTCTGAGAGGACATGAGGGTGTTAAGTCTACCCTTGTGTGGACAAGACTGATCTGTGTCTAGGGAAGTCCTGCTAAACTCTGCACCTTAACAGGAGCATGGGCATGAGGGAAGCAGGATTTACGGCTCCTCCAGACCCAGAACAAGCCTGAACAATTTTGCTTTCCTTCTCCATGTTCTCTTGGCTCCTTCTGTGCTCTGTAGGTGATTGGGCCAACACAAACACACCCTGAGGGATGGTGCATACTTAGCTGCCACAGTAGGTCATGGGAGAGCAAGCAAGAGGGCTGAAGTGTCGACACAGCAAGCCTTGCCATACAACCCTGCCCACCCCTGCTGCACCAGCAGAATGAAGCTACAGCCACCAGTCTGAGTAGGGGCTGCTGTACCTTCTCTTCAGGTCTGGAGGCGTTTCACTTGGCACTGATGTAGCCTGTATAAACTGCAGAGCTGCAGCTAAGTACCTCCTTTCAACCAAGAAAAAGGCCAATTTTGGACCCCTCAGACACAGGTAGAGATTTTTAAAAAAGACTTATAGCAATCACAGGAGAATCTTTGCTAATATTCCTCTTCACTGGCTGCTGCACACGCACAGAGACAAGCCCATACTAAAGTGCTTCCACTCGAAGAAAAAAGACAATAAGCAGGTGCAAAGAGCTATCTAGGAATTACAAGGAAACAGCTAGCAAACTGGTCAGCGTGACAAACATCAGCTTCAGCTCAGCAGCAGCCTGCCAATTGTCACATCTTTTCCAGCCATCACAGCAAGAGAGGATTTTTTAAATGGATTTGAAGGAGGGGCAGCAAATGCAGAGGTGCTTGTTTGAAAATTGAGAAATGGAAGAAAGCGAAAAAAACAGATAATAACTGAAGCCCAGAATGACACTGAATGGTTCTGGCTTTTGTTTTTGAGACTGAGCTATTTTAGGTTGCTGTGGGACTTTTTTGGGGTGGTAGACAGACAGAATCTTGTCCAGTACGTGAAAATACACATGCACACATACACACACAGACCATTTCCCTATTAAGATGCTTTCATTGCCTCCATCTCAGAGCCTTTGTTACGGTTACATTTGGTTCTCATTTAATCTGTGCTGCCCCCCTCACGCCTCTGTCTCTCATCCCTCCATTGTTTCACTGTAGCTTCTTTCAAGCTTTTCCCCTTGCAGTGCCACTGAGGCCTCATGCCAGTCTTTCTCCTCTTTTGCTCATAGCACTGTTTTTATCTATCTTTTCAGCAATCTCTGTATTTACTAGTACTTTAAGCCTCTGTTTTTCTATTGTTGTGATTTTTTCCCCTGCTGTTTCCCCCTGTCATTTTTCCTCTGTCTCTTTTTCTGTTGTTTTCTTCTCCTCTGCATTAAGCACGCCCTTTACCTTTATTTATCCTCTAGATCAGTTCCAGTCTATATATCTTTTTTTTCCTCTCTTCTGCTTATTCCACTCTCCTTCTCTCTTTTTAGTGTTCTTTTTCATCCTCTTATTTTGCTCAAGACCCTGTTATTATTTAAACAACCATGAAGTGTATAATATATTTGTTTGTTGTATGACCAAGATTCTAAGTCCACCTTGACAAAGATATTTCCACTGACTTCAGTGGATCTGCTTAAGCACTGTAATTTGTTGGATTTGTTTTCTTCCAGAAATTGAGTTTCTGAAGCCTTTGATTACAAACAGAACTATTTACATATTAATTGTGTCTGTGGACAGAATTTGAACTTAGTGTAAGTACTACATGGGACCACTTAAGTCATAACAACTGTCTTTTTCCTGCTACCTATTTATTTCTTATTAAAAACACATGAAATTATATTGAACTAATACAAAGAGCTGTGGAGAGATCCTTTCTGTTTTAAAGGATCAGGCTTTCCTGAAAGCAAGTAGTGATGCAGCAACTCCATTCTTATGAACCAGTAGTTCCTCTCAATGTAAAAAAACCCCAATTTTGAGGTTAGCTTTTGGGATATTTTAGATTCTGTCTGCCATGATGCTCTGCCTTCATCCTCACTGGGACATCAGAATTTTATTCCATCAAACAGAAAAATGTAAACCACTTCTAAAGACACTATTTAAGTATTTTCCTATGTTCTACAGCTTAAATAGTTTAATTTTTGTTACCTATTTCTGTTGTTGGGTTTTTTTCCTGCTGGCAAGAGGTACATATCCAGAAGACAGATGGGCTGAATATGTGTAAAACAGTCAGAGTGATCTTAATGTGAAAGGTCAGAAATGTTCTTCATTATCCATATGAGTTTTATGGATTGTAAAAGGAACCATCAAATTCAAGTCAGGTTCCTTGAATTGAAAAAACGATGATTTTTCTCCATTCTGGCTGGTTGAACAAAATTCAAAAAATACACATGGAAGAGAGTTAGAGGAATTATTCAGTTGAATATGCTTTTAATTAAATCCCAGCACTTGATGTGGATATCCATCCTGCATGACGAGAGACATCAGGAAATTTTTCAGTGCTATCTCATTCTCTTTAAGTTCCTGTCTATTTCTGATCAGTGGTTTATTTCCCTATTAAAAAATGTTCACAGTCTTTCCCCTTTTGCTACTTTCACAACGTTGTTTCTTCCCAGCATCTTTTCTTTTTCAGTCACAACCAGGCAAATTCCTTCTCACACCTGCATAAATGTTTTCCTCTTCCACTTTCATCTTGTGTGTTGCAGGAACCATTTCCTCTTCAGCTGCCATTATCTCAAATGGGCTTCTCCATATCAGTGACTCTTTAATCTCCTTTCAAACACCAAGGACATCATTCAGTCTCTCCCTTGGACAGCCTGCTTAAGCCTCCTGTCACTTTTACATTGAAATTACAGTTTAAATTATAGCCTCATTGTATAAGCATTTAGGGGCTATCATTTGCACAGATGACTACAATGAGGCAGACTAGATCTGTCTGATAAAGCAGCCAAAGTGCACAGGTTGCAGACTTGTTCCGAACACATCTCAGCCAGATTTTAAAAAAAATAAAAGAAAGATGTCTTGGAAGAGCGATCAGAAAGATAAATTAGGGATCTGTCACCTGCAGGAAAGGTGCAGAACCACTTCCCCCTTACTTTTCACATCTCACCAAATCACCTCTCCATTTGAAGCTTAGTCTTCTTAACCTGTCTATATAGCCAAATCAGGAACCAAAGCACCCAGTCTGAGCTGACAGAGAAACTCTCATGCTCCCTTTGACAGTGACAGGTGATAGGACAGTCCACTTACAAGCCTAAAGTTAAGTGAAATTAATCTAGAGCCCAGACCTTGCCTATGGCGTTATTTGAAAAGGGCACTAAAATATCCACTGTCTTTCCTTCTCTGCAAAGACCAGGCCAAAACCACAGTTTTGAGTGTCAGCTTTGTTATGAGGATGTCCACATGGACTGCAGATTATCTGTGTGAATGATGCACAAAATTCATCCTTGCAGAGCAGAATCTTCACACTACTGGAGTCCTGCAAACATATAGTGATGGCCAGAGCCTGAAACAATTTCTGTGGAGTTATCTGTGGCTGTTGTATCCACTCCTGAGCTCTGCAGCAATGCCTCAAGTCACAACATTCCCATATCCTGGAAACCTCTGGCATAGCAGTCTACTTTGCCTCAGACTCCATCTGAGCTCAGTTATAGCTCTTACAGGCTGAAGGAGTCCAAAGCATAATTGTGTGAAGTTGCAAGAACAGGTAAGAACACATCTTATATATCCATCAAACAGGCTTGAAATTAAAATCTGGTATAACAGACAACTATTTTCAGGTCTAGCTGCAAACGGTAAATAAATCCAGCTTGTAACTTAATGATCCTTGTGTTTGCAACCTGCAGTGAAAAGTGCCTGGGGAACAAAAGCTGGAACTGTGTGTGAAAGACAAAATGAAATCATTGGCAATCATATACAGAGTGCACCTGGATTTTATCATTCCAGTCTGGAGATAAAGTCATGTTAGTTCTGGCCAGAAATCCCACAGTTAGTGAGGGCTGGCCTGCAGGATATGTCCCCTGGATATCAGGTCCATGCTGCTTCTCATTTCATGTCCTTACCCCACATTAGACACCCTGCATGCACAGAGCCTTCGTTACATTACGCCTGCTCCCCCCTCCCATGGTTCTGACCAAAATCGTCTGCATTTCCTGGAAATAATTTCAAAACAGATTCATGTGGTGCCTGCTATTCCCCAACAAACAAATAAATTAGCTGCTGTGATATGGAAATTTGCATGATTCACTGTACTTAAAAACTGTTAGCTGTGAACTTATTAATTGAAAACCACAGGACAATAATAAGTGTGTCCTTCAGTCTGAACACAAGTCCCTTGTTATAATGAATTTGTAAGGCAATAAAGATGTGGTTTTTTCCAGGAAAACACAACTGCCTCAGGACAGTTGAGCTGGGTTATGCCTCTCTGGTGAGACAGAGATGTGCTGAGGGAGGGAAGCTCAGGGCCCCCCTGTCACAGCCATTGTGACCCAGCTGCAGGGTCCAGGGGACCCAAAGGACAACCACATCTGCCCTGCCTCTCTGGCTCTGCTGCAGCAATCCTGCCTTCAACTGCAGGATGCTTTCCCACCACCCCCTCCCACAGCCCTAGTACAGGGAGATGGCTTTCCCTGTCCCTTCCTTGTCCCCAAGTTGCCTTTCAGCTGACTCTGCTTTTCTTGAAGAATTCATATTGATTTATTTGCTCTGCTTTGGTCATACATACTCACATGTGTATTCTTGTGCCTTGCATTTATTGCAGACAAACTGTTTTTCCTCTCTTTTTAAAAAAAATTCTCAAGCAAATTGCATTTATTTTGCACAGGCTTCAAAAGGGCATTCCTTAGTGTGTACATGAGAGGTAGCTTCCCTATATAACAAGTTCTCCATATAGATTTGCATGTCTAATATGGCGAATCTGGCTCCATTTCCACTCTGACTTGAGATATGCACTCCCAGTAAAGCCAACAGTAATTAACAGTCTGCATTAGATATCGTACCATATATTTTCATAGACATCATGATTTTCAAGGAGGAAACAGCTAGTTAAACTTGTATTGAATCCTGGCAGAATCACCCATTACTTTGTTTTTTGTGTTTTTCCTTCTCCTGTATTTTTAGTCAGAAGGAAAGAAAGAGACTGCCTCTAGTGCTCAAATTTTATTTCTTTGTTGCACAGTCATTGGGCAGAACTGAGTGTTTCTAAGAGGTATAACACATTGTACAGCAAAAACATGAATGTAGTTCTAGTGGATCTAATGCCAGGATTTGTTGCTGCTTTCTTTATCAGCAGCTGTTTTATATTATTTTTGAAATACATCGAAAATACTGATATTAAATGTAACTTGTAAATTACAACCCTCAGAAAAATACAGAAACAATTGTCAAAGAACCACAGAATTTGTGGGATTTAACTCAAAGACAGATTTGCATTTCTGTTGTTCTTGATGACAACAGGAAGCTACTGCTTTCATTGCAAAGACAGGGATTTGTTTTTTCAGGAACATAGAGAAGCCATGTGAACCTGATGCCAATATTGGCTTGAAAAGTTGACACATATGCACTGTGGAAGATATGCTGTTGTGAAAATTCCAGTTTGTAGGGTAGGACAAGTGCATAAGGCAAGGAACTAAAACTTCTATGGGAAGATGTAGATGAAAAAATATAACCCAATTTAGATATATAGATATATAGATATTTAGATATATAGATTTCTATGATTTCTCTTATCTGCACTATAGAAGCAAACTGTTCTTGCCTTACTGTCAGCCTTTTTTCATTCTCAGGCCAACATTTGATACCACTGTGATCCAGCACTCATAAGCAGATGAGTGGTCCATCCAGCAAAGCCAGGTCAGAGGCAGATGGGGAGAGTGTCAGCAGATGTGGGTCATCTAGGGATCCTTCTTTGAAGGAGACTTCAGAACACTTGATATTGATTTCAATGTCATATCCATCACTATTACTTTTTTTTCCACAAAGTAAAATAAAATCAGAGTAATATTTGAGACTAATTAAAATGCACTCTTCTAGCTTACCTTTAATTTTATATCCCTTAGCCATTTTGCATCTTGTATCAAACCACAGATCTGGTATTTGAAAGCACACTTGCTCTCATGAATCCTTCTCAGAGGGGAGTTTTATTTTTTGCTCTCAAAGAGAGAACAGAGTATCTGCAACAGATCTAGCCACTGGGTAAAAGCACTAAAGCTCAGAACCTGATGTAGGAACAATTGATTTCAATTTGTAGTATGTCAACTAATCATAAGAAAATTACAAAAAAAACAAGCTCATGTATGCTGTCTGCATTTACACTGCTTCTTTAAAAATGATAAAAATGCAACCCAGAAAAAGTCAGGAGCATGACAATCAAATTTCTGAGAAAACCATAGTAGTCGTCTGTAAAATCTTGTTTCTTGTTAGCAGAGACTGCTATTTGGTTAAAGGACACCTTTTGAAGAAGCATAATTTAACCAGAAAGGCAGGAAAATTATTTGAGCTCACTAAATGAATGCACATGACTAAAACACGAAAAAATCAAGCTTGACATTCAAGATACATCTGAAGTTAAAGGGCAAGAAATCAGAAGAATGTTTCTATATCAGAAAGCACAAAAATCTCTTCCACATCTTTCAGAGTCATAGAAGCATGGTCCATGTTATGATTTTCTATTTATTTTAAACTAAGTAATATCTCACAGCTAACTCACACAGCTCAGAGAAAATTGACAATGTGAGACTTAAGGGCAAGAACATGAACTGTCTGACTCTGAAGACATCTTTATTAAATGATCCTTAATGCTTGATTCTAGTTACTTACTGCTAATTAAAGAATGTTTTAATGAAGTTGGAAGGCAAGTCAGGCAATGAATAGATAAAAAAGTATTCTGGAGAGAGAATAACATAGATCCAGATCAGACCCACAAATATTAAAATAACTTCTCTTTTTGAGGCATTATCCTGTTTTATCCCCATCAGCATTATCCTGTTTTATCATTCTGATTGACCTATCTGGTTAGGCATCAATATATCACTAATACATATCAGTGCATTTGAGAAGAAAAAACTCATCAGAAAAAAAAAGAAAATAGTAAAAATATGGCTCTCAGGCAAGCTGCACAGGTTTATTATTTTTTTAAATACAAGTACATAGAAATATTAGCTTTTGCATCTATCAAAACTTTTTTCTCACACTACCCTCTTTTAAGAACTCATTATTGTTAGAAAGTGCATTTTAATGGCAGTCTTTCTTAAGTCTTTCTTAGATGATATAGAGAAAGTGACTAAATAGAAAGGAACCAAACTCAATTAAAAAAAACACTTCTCAGATCATTTAACTTGTCAGAAATAAATGACTGCAACATGACTACGGTCTCCTTGGATTAATCTGGGCATATAGACAGGGCTCTAATGCTCACTTTATGAATCAAATTTTGAAGCTGCAATTTAATCCTTGGTAGAAAAGATTAATGTTGTAAAGTTTTGCTCCCAGAAACATTAGGGACATGCCCTTTAGTCCTGGCATGCCAAAGGCTGTAACTGGACAAGTTGTAGAGGAGATGAACATGAGCTTCATGTGCTCCTCACTGCTGGAGACAAAGCAAAAAAGATCTCATTTTCCCACTTGGATAAATTCTCACTGACAACTCATTAAGTTAAACCTCAGATTGAATGTCTGCTGTGCTGTGGTACCAATAAACATCATTTCCCTAACTTGGGAGTGCAATTCATGGGCTGCATCTCTAAGTGAGGCAGCAACCAGATGCAAGGACTGACCTCCCTGACCCTGAGGGCACTGGCAAAATGACACACATGTGCATCTCCTTGCAGCTGGGCTAAGGCACTGAGGCTAATTTGTCACTTCTTAACACCAGCTCACTGGAAGTCACCATATGCAAACTAAGCAGCATTTTCTTTGTGTGTGTGTCATGAGCAAAGCAGCAACTGAACTTTCAGAGAAAACTTGTGCCACCATCCACCACATGTACAATGTGCCAACACTGTAGTTGTCTTAAAATCACAGTGCTACAATAGTGGTAAGAAGTCTACTTGTAAGTGTGAGTCATGGACTTTTTAAGGCATGTGGGCTTCCTTTCTTCTGAATCACAGCAAGTTTATCATGGGATGGGGCCTATCCCTTCCTACAGGGACCATAAAGGGGTGAGAGAAGGAGAAAAGTTGCTTAAATTAAAGGAATAAATCTCTGCAAACAGACAATGATGTCAGTGACTTTTGTTCCCTTCCTCTTTCTTCACAAAATTCCAGAAGCTGTGTGAAGAAATTTCAGTGCATTTGCTAAATAAAGTTTACAAATTTTATCCCACATTCTTTACAGACAGCACTGTGCTCATGGAAATGGAAATCTCTCTCTGATGCTCTCTCAGAAATGCTTGCTGCATCCTCTTCACCTGTGCATTTAATATCCAACAATAAGTAGCAAGAATCAAAGAGTTCTGCTTTGTTTAACCTGAGAATTGCTATCTGCTTATCCAAACCTTATCTACATCCTCCTGAAAATATGTGAATCCTTGGGCATGAGAAATATTTAGACACCTGCTACCGAAATTAATGTGAGCTGCAAGCAGAGTTCCCAGGACAATTGGATATCTTAAGTCTACAAAATTAGGTTAAAAATCTCCCAGGAATAATTTTTCTCTCTCATTGTATTTACTACTTCCACCAGGCAGGAAATATTTGAAGCATAGGCTCACTTGTGGTATGCTGGCAATTCTGTATTTTTTTATGGGAAGGAACCAGGAGAGAGGGCAGGGCATTATTTATATGTAGAGGGGAAAAAAATCTTTTAAACTAACTGTAAAGATTCAATTTCTGAAAATGCTCAATTGGGGATTGTCTCGAGATTCTGTGTGAATTGTCAATTGGTTGTAATTTTCATCCCAACAGATTAAGCTCTCTTTAACAAAAGGGAGGGTTTTCTGGGAAGTGCAAGGAAAATTGACTTCTTAGGCCCCTTTTTAATAATGTGAAACACATGGATGTGCTGCTGAGCCCCACACTGCCTTTCTGCAGTCCATGGCTCTCTTTGCAGATGCAAGAGTTTTGGGGAAGAACGAGGACTGCAGCTTTCAGTCTGGTAGGATCAGGATAGCATTTTATGCACTCTAAATCAAGAGTAGAGAGTTCTTTTCCATTTAAGTGCTCCCTTCAGGAAAAATGGCTTTAGGATGACTTCTGCAGTTTCTAAAGCTAAAAATGATCCTCTGGAGAAAAAGGATACAGTTA
This sequence comes from Turnix velox, assembly GCA_013400935.1. NCBI lineage: Eukaryota > Metazoa > Chordata > Aves > Charadriiformes > Turnicidae > Turnix > Turnix velox. The sequence goes on from VZTY01015194.1 coordinate 122,849, forward strand.
TGAGGAAGAATAGGTACTGTAAAACAGTTTGCTGCAAAGGTCCTTAGCAGAAGAGAGAAACTTTTAATTTTGTCTTGTTTGACTTATGGCTTTGGTTGCACTTTTTAAAACCAAGCCAACTTTATGATTTGATTGGCTGCTTCCAATGCTGAACAAATACTGCAAGATATAAAAGTGCACACACATGTTAGTGGAATGAAAATATATTCAATTGCACCAAATACCTTCTTTGAAGTTCTCCTCTGCAGGCATTCTTCAGAAGCCTTTTTTGTGTGTGTTTATTTTTATTTCCCCCACAAAAAAAGAAACTATCAACAGCAATAAATTCATAGCTGTCAGTTCTCACACAACAGACAACAGAGCTAAGGATCCATGACCAGACAATTCATAGTCATGATGGTGAACCTGTGTTTCCCCATGGAAGGCTGCTATATTACCATATTTTACTAGTGTAGTTAACCTATGATTACAGGTGAGATGCCACTCAGTGATCCAGGCACTGATCATCAGTGCAAAGGTGCATTTGGGTTGGAGACTGGAGTCACTCTGGAGTAGGTCTCTCCTCTCATCCTGCCCCTTAACCTCAGGGCACTGAAAAGAGTCCAAAATCATAGAATTGTAGAATAGTTTGGGTTGGAGGGGACCTTAAAGATCATCTACTTCCAACCCCCCTGCCATAGGCAGGGACATCTCCCACTCGATCAGATTTCTCAGTGCCTTGTCCAGCCTGGCCTTAAACATTAAGATCTTCTTTGGTTCAAGGGTGCCCTGACATATAGATTGCTCCAGAGTAGAAAAATGAACTAGGGAAGGGTTGCTATATGCTTATATTTGTCTAACATCTCTGTTGGCCATCAGCCTTTGGCCCTGTTGATGACATGCAAACTGGGCAAGAAAGACATTGAGCCTTTTTATTTGTAGTCTGTCTCACATTCTTTCTCTTTTTGTTAGCTTTGCTTTGTGTGGG